>CAJPEV010001034.1:68991-81184 GCA_905338385.1 Darwinula stevensoni
CTATTTCCATTTGACCCAATCGGTATGGAGAAAGGTGCAGGAACTGGGGCTTGTCCGATTGTACCGCGAGAATGAAGACCTGCGGCATTTCGTGGGGCAATTGGACGGGCTGGCATTCCTTCCAGAAGCCGAAGTAGAAGAAGGGATGCGTCACCTCAGAGAAGAGGCACCTCCAGAAGCGGAGGACTTGGTGTCATATTTTGACGCAACTTACGTCAGTGGGACCGTACGCCGGATTCCACAACCAGGAGGTGTGCGGGTGCGCCTTCGACGGACCCCAGCGTTGTTCCCATCCGAAACATGGAACCAACATGAAGCTACTCTTCATGGAAAGAGTAGAACTAATAATCATTCCGAGGCATTGAACCGGCGATTGCAGACACTTATTGGACATAGCCACCCTACAGTATGGAAGCTGATAGATGTCCTGCAGTCTGTCCACGCAACCACCATCACGTTGGTTGCAAAAACCGATGCTGGAGATCCCCCAAAGAAGAAGAGGAAGAGAGTATATTTGCAACTTCAGAAACGTCTCCAGAACCTTTGCCAACGTTATAGCCAAGGAGAGATAAATCTCCAGCATTTTCTGCGGGGAATAGGCCATAGTATCCGCTTTAAAGAAATGTGCTGAAGTTGGATTTGTCTGTTTTTTTCATGAGAAGTTTATCAAATGACATGACATCAATCAATAAATGTCACAAAAATGAATGCGTCTTTAATCTGAGGTGAATATAACGGGATGGCAATTTTCCGTCTATGCCAATTCTGGGGGTCTTATTTCCGGGTGGCTTTTTTCCTAAACCCGAGTAAAACAAGGATTTACAGCAGAAGAAGTCATGTAAGGCTCTACGACGAAGTTGATCAATTCTACAATTTCCTCCAACACAAATGTTGCAAATTATTCGCATAAACTCCAGGAGATATCACGTCTCAAAGCCACATCCTAGGCTCCCCGATGATGGTACTTACGTCAATCTTTCCCTCTTTCAACCGATTTCTCCTTATCCCTGAAGGGGACTATAATGCCGTAGAACAACATGACAGGTATACAGAAGATGAAGCAACGAGAACAACATTAAAGTAGGAAATACAGTGAAAACTCGTTAAGTCGAACTTTTAGGGACCAGGGCAAATCGTTTCGAGTTATCCGAAGCTTGAGTTATCAGGAATCGCCCGCCCCCCCACCCCCCCCCCCAAAAAAAAAACTCACGTTAAGGGACATAGGGAAGAGAATGGCTCGGAGTGAGAGCGATAGCTTGACAGAGCAAATGTTGGAGGCTTTTTATAGCCAAAGCTTTTCAGGTTTAATCCTCTCCACAGGTGTCTGTGTGGGAGGAGGGAGAAGCAGAAAAAAAGACAAAAGAAACAAAAGAGCATCCTCCCGAAAGGGTTTCTTGTCATTCATTCTATTCAAAAAGTCCCACGAGAAGAATTTTCCCCCCCCTTCTCACACGGAATTCAAGTTAACAGTGAGAAAATCGCTATAGGGAGTGAAAATTTCATTCGAGATATCCAGAAATTCGAGATAAGCGAATTCGAGTTAAACGGAGTTAACATGGTGTCCTACGGGGTTCCGCCGAGATCAAGCATTGAGCTTCGAGATAAGTGGAATTTCAACTTATCAGGCTTCGAGTTAACGAGTTTCCACTGTATTTAAACCTCCATAAATTAAATGCAATTAATAACATACCTGGTGCTAATGCATAATAGCATAAATTCATTTCTTCGACACCAGTTTAAGTTGTGAAGCATTGCAGGTCAGCCGAAAGAAGAAAATTAAGAATGCATTACTTAAAAGGAAGTAAAACCAGTGCTAACATTTACAAAATGGCAACAAATGGACAGCCAGGGCTGAGGTTTTCGCATGGTGTAAGTAACTGAATTGACAAATTTTTGACAATGAAACATTGTAAGATAGCCACAGACAAGTTCAAGCAATGCAACATTTACGAAATTTGATTCAATGTGACTAACATGACAAAGCAATACATGAATGCTATAGGTATCCGTTCTCATGCATTCTGCACTCATTACTAATTGCAAAAGCACCTGAGCTACACTTTTTGAGCAGGTAGTTCCTTTCAATTTCACTGTCTAGTCGCCTCCTGCATAAACATCCTAATACCTGTTCACTTACACCTGCAACTCCCTTTTTTTTGCTCATGGTTGCAACTAACCTCTTTAAAGTATTGATGGGAAAGGCAGCCGCTTCATCGTCGCCCAACGCATTCGACGCATACACAAAAAGGGACCTTGAAGTGATCCTCCAAAACGAGTGTCGTACAAATGTCATTCCTCGATGGGTGAGAGAATTTCGCTATTCTCATCTCCAATCACCAGCATGATTCTGAAAAACAAAGGCCTAGTTGAGGTTTCCATTGGGCCTTTTGGAACCTTGTTAAAACGATCGTAATTTGGAGACAATGCATATTCTCATAGGTCGATTTTTCAAGCCTTCAAGAATTTGAAAGGGGTTGGTTAACGTTTTTCCCTAACTTCGAAAGCATTTAATTATTGTGATATTTTAAGTTAAAGGGGTGTTTGTATTTTCTGACGTATTCACATTCACCATGATTGGCATACAGAAATTGGTTCTGATCGCAAAATTTGCCCAGCAGGCGGAGAGGTACGATGAAATGGCCGCTGCCATGAAGGTGACAGAGACAGGTGTGGAGTCGTCAAACGAAGAGAGAAACCTTCTTTCAGTTATCTACAAGTATATGGCAGGTGCGAGAAGGAGCTCATTGAGGGTCATCTCATCCAGTGACCAAAAGACAGAGGAATCAGAACAGAAGCACGTATTGGCCAAGGAGTACAAGGAGAAGATAGTGAACGAGCTCCAAGATATTTGCTTCGATGTCCTGGATCTCCTGAACAAGTATCTCATTCCAAAATCTAGCAACACTGAATCCAAAGTGTTCTACCTCACGATGAAGGGAGGCTTCAATCGGTATTTGGCAGAAGTTGCCACCGGAGACTCTCGGTTGGATGTGATGGAGGAATCCCTGAAGGCGTAACAGGAAGCTTTCGACATCGCCAAGGGTAGGATGCAGCCAACTCATCCCATCCGACTCGCACTGGCGCTAAACTTCTCAGTCTTCTATTATGAGATATTCCATGCACCTGATCGAGCTCGCCAGTTAGCCAAGGAGGCACTCGACGATGCGAAAGTGGAGCTGGACACCTTGAAGGAGCACAGTTCCAAGGACTCTACGCTCATCATGCAACTCCTTCGAGATAAAATCACGCTTTGGACATCGGAAAACCAAGAGTTAGGAGACGAGCAGCCCGAGGGACGTGACAACTAGTGACATCATCCCCTCCTTCATTACCCTCCCGTTCTATTTTCCCCCTCCATCTATCTCCTATTCCTCACACCCTCCACCACCCGCCTCCTCCTCGAAAAATCTTTAAGAAAATTAAAGAATGCTTGTCACTTAAGATGGAAGATGACGCCGTCGATATCGACATCCTAGGGGACTCCTGTGAACCAAACGGAAAAAAAAAACCAATCAAGGGAGAGAGAAGACTCCGTGGAATCCAACTTTTGCCAGCGGAAAGGTTTAAATATGTTGGGGATGGTAAGGAGGTTCCTTCTCTTTTCCTTTTCTCTTACTGGTTAGTTTGTCATTTCTATGTCAACAGAATTTTCATCAGAACTTTTTTGCATTAAAAAAAAAAATAAGTAGAAGAACTTTGAACAACATTGGAATTGAGAGAAAGGTGTGGCCGTATTATTTGCTAAGTTGAGCCTCGATTTTCACACATGGTTTAAAGGAACGGGACTCACAGCACAGAAAAAAATGTCACTTGAGAAGCAAAGAAATCATTTCATTTTCCTGAAGGTAACAGTTCTTGTTTCAGTTTCATCCCTAGTCTCGTTCTCACCGCCTTACAGACTTATTTCTCCTTCCATGTCAGAGGCGGGGTCTGCTCAGTTCGACTGGACCAAAATTTGCTTTCCGTCCGATTCAGCTGCAATGTCGTTCAACGGTTTGTCGTACTTTCCGCTTAGAGAATAAAACAACATTCTGGATGAAAAAAAAAGAATTTGAAGCAAGTTATTTTCGAAATCCCCTTTAGCTGGATGCATTCCTCAACATGAGATATGTACACAAGGTGCTTCATCCTCTTGGTGAAACTGCCAATCCGGATCAGCATATTCACGTCCTTTCAATGTTAATCCAAACGTTATGTATTACTATAGAGGAATATCAATTACCAGAAAATTTTAACCTACAATTCCTTGGTGTTCTGGCCCCCCCCCCCCCGAGTAATCTCTCCTCGGGTGTTTTCGGAAAAGCACTCCAACCAAAAGAAAGACATTGCTTATAGATCCAGAGAAGTGCCTCGAAACAGGCCTCTAATTGGTCTAACGTTACACGTCCTCATCGAGATGTCTGGAAGACCCACAGATTCACCCTTACAGACCTAATCGTTCCCTGTAGATCGGGGGTTGAGTGTCTTTTGAGCGAAAAAAAGGTGACCCTATTTCTTGCCTAAAGACAGGCCACGGCTTAGACTTAGGCATAACGTTAGGGAGTCCCTGTAGAATGGGGGAGGGGATTTAAATGTTGTAATGAAGTGATTGCCATTCCTTAGTATTTTACTCCTCCTGACCTCCCATCCGACTTCCTCCCATCCAGAGGGGGGCTTGCCGTATCCCACCATATATATCGGCCCTTGCTAATCACCGTTTCAATTGGGGCTCATCCCAGGAACTCAGCATAAAAATATCTCATAAATTGAAAAAAGGATCCAAACCCCAAAACCTTTTTTTTTCCACTCCAAACCTTTCTTTTTGTGAACCCAAGTTAACCCTGTAACTATCAGAACCCGGATGGTCACATGTTCAACTTTTTTTTTCCCCCCTTTTCATTCCAAAAGAATCTCTTCATGATACGTTGCCTAAAACACAGTCACACATTCTCATGAAAGTACTCAGCGGTTCGAACTTTTAGAGTTTACGGCGCAGCCGACCCAAACGGCTAAAAAGAAATTTATCAGGCTCTATTTGACCCTGAACGGTAGTTACAGGGTTAAACGAAGCGAATCTTCATTCTGATTGATGATTTCCAAAGACACCATATCTTACTCTGCATCGATGAAAAGGAAGTTGAGCATGTGGATTGCTTGTCCTTCATCATTCTGGGAACCGTCCTCACTCCGAGTTTATTTCCAGAAAGTGTTTTTAAAAATATTGGGTTCATCATTAAA
Organism: Darwinula stevensoni; assembly: GCA_905338385.1. Taxonomy (NCBI): domain Eukaryota; kingdom Metazoa; phylum Arthropoda; class Ostracoda; order Podocopida; family Darwinulidae; genus Darwinula; species Darwinula stevensoni. The sequence continues at coordinate 74,209 of CAJPEV010001034.1, forward strand.
ACAACTGTCAACCACCAATACTGCGAGGAAGGCAACGAAATATGCCATGAATCTTTAATTTCACATTTTATCAATAAAGAGACGACGGAATGGCAAAGACTGTCCAGTCTTTCCCGAGCCAAAATTACATTATGAAGGCTGGCTAATCCCGGAAATCACGGACGTGTTCTTTTTCTTTCATTATTAATGCAATCATAATTTGAGTATGGGCGCGAGGGATCTTCATCATTACTTGAATGATTCCACTCCGGCTCCCTCAGAGGCGGAGCTCCATAGAGACGGAGGCCTCGCACACGTGCCGCCCTTTAAACAAACGGGAGCTTTTTATCTCGATGGCTATGCACGAGCACTGAGGCATGAACGACTCTGAAAAGATGAGGCGACAATGTGGGCGTGCCCGTGTCGGACTCGGCGAACATTATGAGTACTAAAAGGTGATTACATTGGCATTGTAAAAAAAAAAATAGAAAAATTCCAAGGAAAACACAGGAAACAAAGTTTCCGTTGAATGCGCGGAAAATGGGAATTCCGCTTCATAGCGGAAACCATATCTCCCATTTTCTCACACTCACATACTGTTCTGAGAAAACTTCGGAATAGATCCCTTCGAGTCGAGCACGAAAAGTAACTTTCTTCTCATTGCCTTGGAAATTCCGATTAATTGTCATCCTAATGGCGGAGTGAGGAAATGGATGACAGATCTCAAGGATATTCTAAATAAATTAAAGAGGTGGACCTTCCACTGGAATGTGCTATAATTAATATTTTATATGCAAGAGAAGATCAACCCCTGTACTGTCCTACGTTTCCTGCGTATCTATGGTACAGACATGTACATGGGCGGCATGGGCACTAGGTCGTAATTAGTAAAGGGTCCGTACTGCGGATAGGAATACCTCAACCGGTTAATGAATTTAAGTATATGGTATGAAAGGAATGATGGTCTATATAGAGCAAATACGAGCGTTAATATTGGCCTGATATTTTTCCGGATAGTAATCCCAATATATGGGGGTTCCACTCTTGTAAGTGGGTTATGTATTGCCTACGTTGGCAGTAAGTAGATTATACTTACTGCCAACGTTGGCCCCACATTGGTCCAACGGTCACTTCCACGTGGGGCAGACTTGAATAACCTACAGTGGTCTAACGTATCCTGACGTTGGACTACATTGGGCCGACGTGGGCCCACGAAAAATGTTATCTGAGAAGTTTTCATAACCCCGGTAATTTGAGTGCTCTATGTGCACAGAACATCATGTGAAAAGCATGGGGCTGAAAGTGTCAATTCAGTGATGTGCCTCTCTGCTGTCATTCATCAACTGCGGCATGAAAGGTACCTACGTACCAATTCCTACATGGGTGTAGTCCTTTTGCTCTTATGCTTTTGTAAAACGCTTTTGTGTTTATCGAAGGCGTTGGTCTTCTGCTCTGATCGATGGCGAGGCTTTCGTCATTAAGGTCTCGGAGCATTTAGTCTGGTTTCAGTTGTTCTTGTGGATGAAGGTGAAATGACGATGAGTTCCGGAGGAGGCAAGTTCTTTGACTCGTTTCGCCCCGCTGCGGTCCTTCTGTTCTTGGCAGGATGTTTTCCCTTTTCCGGGATTTTTGGCTCAGAGCTTCAGTTCCAACTCGTCTCGTTCCCTGCATTTTACTCCATCGGGTTTCTCATTTACATCGCCGTCGTCTTTGTGTGCAGTCTCAAAATGCTGCTTGGGTTACTACCACATACATATGTTTTAGCGATCATCGTTCTGCAAGATGCTGCCTTCGTCTTGAATGCCGGCATCGTCGTCACCTTCTTCCTCGTCCGAGGCTCGCGTATCGCGACGATTCTCACCGAGGCAAACTCCATTCCACGTTACCCGCGGAAACGAGTCGGGGAAATCGCAATCCCCTTGGGCATCTTCATTCTCGTGGCGTCTCTCGACTCCGTTGCCATGGTTTTTGTAGAATTTTATTTCCTGGTTCCTGTTTCCTTCTGCAAATCAGGGATCATAATCGTTTTCGTAGTTCTCCTTCTCCGAATCACGTCCTTCTATAGAGACATTATTGAAGACTTAGGAAAGCCTCAAGAAGAATTGAAACCTGCAGCTCATGAAATGCGGTAAAGTTATGGATATTTCACCCTCTTTCGGAATTCTTTTGATATCAGTACAATACATTGTTGCATTGTTCTCTCACATAGAGAGAGATATATTCGAATTTGGAATTTCACGGAGGCAGTGATGCAAGTGTTTGGATTGCCAATCATCTGCATGATGGTGGAGACATTTTGGATCGGTTTCTCCGAGCTCTACACTATTCTGACTATGGTCCTTTCTGGATATCTCCCTATATCATCCAGCCTCTGTATCAGTTTTTCCCTCGTTTCCTCCCTCATCAGATTCATCGCCCTCGTGGAGGCTGCCCATCATCTTCTATTGGTCGTGAGTTCCGACTCCCTCTTCAAGTCTCAAGCCTTCAAGTCCCTATGCGAATCAAAATACTATTTTTTTTTTAGGTATCTGAACTTGAAAACGGACTTTCGAAAGTTCGATTTGAATGTGGCGATTGCCGAGGCATTCAAGAATTGAGGGAAACGGTCCTAGACCTTCCAATTCGTCTGTCTGCTGCTGGATTCTTTCATATCAGACGGTCTATTTACGTCTCGGTAAGTTTATCATTTCGAATATTCCCTCAATAATTTCCTACACTTCTGATCGATTGTTGTTTACTTCAGTTCGCCAATGCCATGCTGACCTATATGGTGATCTTGCTGCAGTTTGGCGACCCCACCAACCAATTCCAAGTTCTAACGACTGCGGATCCTATAGGGAGTTCCAATGAATAATTTTTTGCGGTTTTTGAAGAAAGCATCACGCAAACTTTCATTTTAAAAGTTGAAACTTCATTGTCTGCTCTCTTTTTAATATCACTTCGATACTTTCATCTCCCAAGAACTAATATTGTTTTGACCTATATGCTATGACCACAGTGATTCTTCATATGCATTCATTTAAACGCCATTTCTAGAAAACTTGCGAGTAAACATTGTTATCAGTCTAAATTTGTGTTATTAAAGCTATTTTTCAATCGCGACTAGTTCTTGTCCTATTCGACACTTGTGTCCTTATCATTGCTATTGCAATATTCCTCGTTTCTTGTCACTTTCTTCATCACTTTCTTTATGACTTTCGTCATGATTGTTGGAAAATAAGCTAATGACATTTGCTGGTAGATCTTGTCGTCTTAAACAAAACACGACCAGTTTTCGTCACAGACTCTAATTAAGCAATATTGCATGAAGAACCCCCAACACCCATTATAGGATCCATATCCGTAAAGGAACAACAGAGGAAATTGTTGTTATCCCAACCTGTCGGGACTCCGCGATTAGGAATACCTCATGTTCAAATCACGTTCGGAGGTCTAACCTTGTCGTACAAAATGTCAGCAGTGACCTCGCGGCTCTTCTTCCGGCCACTCCTTTTCTCCATCTGGTGACTCGGAATATTATGTAAAGAGGTGGAGGACCTAAAACATCGAATTCAGGAGCTAATCCACACCTTTCAAACTCTCCTTGAGCAGGTAGGGAAAACCCAGGAAGGATAACTAAATATGAAAAATGAAAACTTTTCTCCAAACTTTCGTCAAGGTTAGCACCGTCGATTAGCACCGTGTCCATTATTGGAAGTAATGAGAATTTTAGGAGATTCTAAATAGCATTCATGTGATGGGACCAGAAACGAATCTAGCGGAATTTCTTCCGATCTTTGTGAGGTTTGAATGGTTTGAATGACTGACCTTGAACAGCGTAACGCAGAAAGTGGCGAATAAGATGATGAAATTTCAATTGGGATCTGGACAGCGTTCCCGTAAAAGTTTTAAGACAGCGCACTCCCCACCGCCCAGTTGACACCACCCCAAAAATTTATAGACTAGTTTGTGCTTTTCGAGAACAAAATAAATTAACCTGGAACTTAATATCGATTGTATCAAAAATGTGTTAAGGGACTCATTTTAAAATTACACTAAAATACTCGAATATCGAGAGGGCAAGTTCATTCCCTATTGGTGAGATTCCGTGAGCGAGTTTGCAGTTTGCAGACAAGTTTATGAGTCCACGTCAAGCGAACCGTGCTGTATCCACATGCTGATAAAGTATTTCTAAAGAAACCTTTCTTATGTCGCTTAGGTGAAAAGGAAATTAAGCCTGAGGATTGCTTGCTCCTTCATCATTCTAGATGCCATCCTCAAAACAATTCAATTTCCGGTCTGTCCGAAAATGGTAGGGAAGCGTTATTAATTGTCAATGAACTGTCCCGAGAAAAGCATCGATTGTAACGAGAAACTTCAATTCCACATTTCTTCAATCCTAAAACGATGGTATGACAAAGACTGTCCAGTCCTTCTTGTACCAAATTCTTCATCTGATTGATAAAATGATTTTGGTGAATCGCGAATTCAAATCGTCATCTTTTTTCTGTATGATGCAATCATTCTAAAAGTCTGGGAACCAGGATGCCCTTCATCAGCCCACCGGTTCTCATATTCACCACTCAGAGGCCGAAACCGCCTTGTCAATAAAGACGAGGGCCTCGTTTACGGACCGCCCTTTCAGCAAACATGAGCCTTTTTGTGTTAACGGCCTTAGCACGAGCACGGAAGCATGAAGGACTCCAAACGCATGAGGTAACAGCAGGGGTGTGCCCACGTCGAGTCATCCACGGTTCGGCAAACATCAAAAGTACTAAGAGGTTCTTACGATCCGAAAGCCGATTGGATCCCCTGAAACAAACAAAACTCAACAGAAAGCAATGCCTTCGACTCATCTCTCAGATGGGTACTTTAGCGTAAATTGTTGAAATGCCTCAATATTCGATATAAGTAAATTATACTTGTCTCTCCAGCAAAATAAAGCATAGCAGAAGTTTGTGAAAACGTTCAGTACGCGTACAACGTGTCCTTCGACCTCCTGCACCTCTAGGTCCTCACTCATTTGTGCTTCAAGTACTGGTCCAAATGGACAAAAATCAATTTAAAAATTATCTGACAATGGAAACAGTAGGATGTTACAAGAAGCAATTGCGGTGTCCATTGTACAAGATGTCTCTTAGAGTAAAACGAACACGCTCGGAATACAATATTTTTTCAAGTTTTCAGTTTCTTTCAAATTATGTTATAGATCCAAGTTGCAATTACATTATGTGCGACAATACAGTGGCGAACGTGATCTCCAATGATTTGAGTCGAGTGCTGAGCATGCATCACCACAAAAATATGTTGCTTTTGATGTGATTTATGATGCGACCCATTCGAAATATAATGAAAAGGAATCGAAGAGTTGTCTGGAAATAAAAACAGGGCTAATGTGCAAAATTCGTAATTCGAGATGAACGGCACAATCATCAGAGCTAATCTGCAACTGGTCAAAACTCCGTCTTAGTCAAATATACTTAGACCTTTTTCCAATTGAACTTGACATTTTAAAGATATTAATTTTTTCGCACTTTGCTGGGATGCACGCAGAAAGAGACGATGCACATACACATTTTTGTCCAACCAGTCTCTCACTACTTTTTTCCAGTTAAATATAATCATTTACTAATAAATACATCCACAGATTTCGAACAAACCCGTTATAAAACATCAGTAAAAATGTGAATATTTAGGACAGGTTTTATTCATCAATTACTTATGAGTGATCCATTATTCATGTATTCATCATCTGAACCTGCAACTGTCTCATGAGTATCTCCAACTTCCTTCAACTTTCCAGAGGCCTCGATGGCTGGACCATTTTCTTCCCTTTCCACCTGTCTATTCTCTTCCTCATTCTCACCTTCGGTTCCAAGGAATGGAATTGGTTATTTCGAAATCATTCAGAGATGCAGGTGCTAAGGATTATCCATGGAGGTAGCCATATTGAAATTACCTGATTCCTGGCCTGCCATGTTGTGAGGGCATAGGGAAAACTGCTTCTCTTTTGCTGTATACGCATCTGAACCATCTGCTGACCACCCTATCCTATGACAAAACATCTGCAGCTGGGCATGGAGGCAATATGGGAAAAAAGTGTATGATCACTAGCATCCCTTTTCTGAGGATTCCACAATTACCTCGTAAATCCTACATGATGCACTGCAATCATTCATTGCTTCAAAATTCACGAAATTAAACTTTGCATTATTTTGTTCATGTGTATTATTAGCAGAACGCTTCTAGCGCTAAAAATTATTATTATGTAGTATAAGTACATTATGTTATATTACGCAATATAATATTATGTAATATCAAGTGGTATTAATTTAATGTTGAGAAGAGTGAATTAACGGCGTATCATTAAAAAGTGCCATTCGATATCGTCTTCAAAGCAATTAAGTGAAATGCCAATCGGTAGTTAATTGGCAACGGCATGAGACGCATATGCGAATTAAGTCTATAGGCGTAGCGAGCGCTCCTTCGTTTATCGAAGGTGTTGGTCTTCTGGTCTGATCCATGGCGAGGCTTTCGTCATTAAGGTCTCGGAGCATTTAGTCTGGTTTCAGTTGATCTCGTGGAGAAAGGTGAAATGATGAGTTCCGGAGGAGGCAAATTCTTTGACTCGTTTCGCCCCGCTGCGGTCCTTCTGTTCTTGGCAGGATGTTTTCCCTTTTCCGGGATTTTTGGCTCAGAGCTTCAGTTCCAAATAGTCTCGTTCTAGGCTTTCCATTCTTTTGCTCATTAATTGCTCATTTATATCGCCATCGTTCTTGTGTTCAGTCTCAAATTGCATGCTCAGTTGGTGCCATTTTTCGTTTATTTATGCGATCATCTTTCTACAAGACTCTGTAACCGCTTGCATAACGAAATCGTCGTGGTCTTCTTTCTCGTTCGGAGTACGCGGATAGGGAAGATCTTCGCCGAGGCAGACACAATTCCAAGCTCCTCGCGGAAACGAATCGCAGAATCTGCGATTACCAGAGGCGCCTTTATTCTCTCGGCCTCTCTCGAC
>CAJPEV010001035.1:0-81169 GCA_905338385.1 Darwinula stevensoni
AATCATGGATTAGATAGTCCCACAGGACTTCAGTAGAGTGGAAATAGATGTATGAAGTATTGCCCTAAGGAAATCCTAAGACTACCAAAAGTCTCTGTGTGATCTCTTTCAGCTCCCTATATTGAGATTCTATAGAATCTCTATAGAATTATTCTATGGAAATTTTTATAGAAATTGGTAGATTTTTCTACAAGTCTCTATAGAATCTCTATAGGCACTCTGTATAGAGATTCTATAGAAATTCTATAGGCACTCTGTATAGAGATTCTATAGAAATTCTATAGAACTTTCTATAGAACTGTCTATAGAGATTCTATAGAATTTCTATAGAAAGTTCTATAGAATTTCTATAGAAAGTTCTATAGAATTTCTATAGAATCTCTATAGAATTATTCTATAGAAATATGGTAGAATTTTCTACAAAGTCTCTATAGAATCTCTATAGGCACTCTGTATAGAAATTCAATAGAATTTCTAGAGAATTTTTTCTATAGAAATTCTATAGTACATTTTCTCCTGGGAAGTAACAATGGAGTAATTGTAAGAATGCTTCGTATTTCGGCAAGTACATTAGATATTATTTCCTAATTTTCTAATTCCATAACGTACCACTCTTCATACTTCATATTACATGCTTTGAGCTTCTCTGTGATTGGCTAAGAGCGTGTGTAATTCAATTTTACGCATCGAGGTAAGAAAATTAAGAATTCAATTTTTTTTCTATTCTGTTGCAAATTCATTTTTGATCCCAACTAATGATGTTAAAAATGGTAAAAAGGTTACATTTGCTACCTGATCTTAATATCAATCTCATGATCTCACAATTCGGAATTAGGCCTTATCACATCATTTGTGGAGTCCAATGTTACTTTTGCCCCATGGAAAGTTGGGCCGTGGGGCAATTGTAACAATCTAGCGTGGAGCAAGAGTAAAATCGCACTTACAACATTTTAAGTGCTGCTAACTTTCGTACATGAGTCTATTTGTGGGGAAAATGTATGCACGACTGAGTATTGTGCATGGGGCTTCTTGCAGGATTCATAATAGCTCGCACTTACCAAAGGAAAACCGAGAGGGGTACGGGGAAACGCTACTCCCATGGAAATATTGCAAGTGCTGTGAATGACATTGAGAATCTTGTAATGAACAGAAAAATGACGTTAAAATTGTATCGTGTTCTGAGAGCACCAACTACGTAGATGCTCATGTCAAAGCATCGTTCAGAAATCCAACAAAAGTTTCTAGGTTATGATCTGTGTTTAAGATTTCTTTGTTGAGAGGTGTGAAAGGAATGAATTATATTTGTGTCCATTATACGTGTAAGCAAACAGGATTTCAGATTTCTGAGCTGGTTTCGAGGATAGAAATTGAGGAGAAAGAAAATAAGGAAAAGTAAAGAGATTAGTGGAAGTGGGGTGAATGGGAGGACTTTTACTTCCTCATGTTATTCCCAAAGAAAGAGAATTTCTGTAGGCTTAAAATTCAGTAGAGAATGGCTGCAGTTACTTCGGCATTATATGCTCCTGTTGCTTCATTTTCAGACCATGTTAGCTGAAAATTTCCTCGATTCATCCACATAATGCCGAGTAGTATTTACATTCGCCCCTTTTGCTCCTAAGTACTATCAGACAGCACTTGTGCAGCAATGTTACTTTTGCACCATCCCACGGGGCAAAAGTAACATGAACCAAGGCTCTTAAAAAGGATGTTTCCGGAGGATCCAGTTCAGATTGAAGTTCTGGAAGTCATTGGAATCTCTTGTTCACTGTTCGAAGAGGGTAGAAATCAATTTTTGCGACATTAATTTTGCTGGTATTTTTTCTATCATCCTGCAAAGTGCAATTATGTGTGTTTTCAGGTTACTTTTACCCCATCTCACCCTATTGCATTTTTTTTTTCTGCAGTAAAAGTTGATACCTACTCCACATATTCGTTTTTCATCGAGTCCCTTGGAAATGCACAGCATTCCTCCATCTTTGATGCCAGAAAGAAGAGTTGGAAACCAAACAGGACGAATTCCACAGGTTGTTCGCGATGTCAAGGGGTAAATTTTGCTCCTACACCTCACCTGGCTGACACGTCACCTGGCTGGAACATCACGCGGCTGGAACAACACCTGGCTGGCACATCACCTGAAAATGACTGGCGGTTTGTCATTCGACGCTCCGTGCTGAAAAGAGACTGAAATCGGATGCCAAATTTCCATCCCATGCGTGAGTGAAGAGGATAGAAGGGAATTTCATGGCGCGGTTTGTGGATCGTCTCTGAGGCGGTTGGGCATCGCCCACGTGCAGTTGGGCATCACCCACATGCAGTTGGGCATCGCCCACGTGCAGTTGGGCGTTGCCCACGTGCAGCAGCACCATTTGTTGTATCGTACCGGTCTCTTTTACTTCGACGTCGGGTGAAATGCAGAGTCGAACGCGAGGGTTCCCTCGGCTCACCTCTTTCCAGCTCGGAAGCGGCGACAAATATCAGGCAGCCTGCCATTTTCAAATAGGCAGGCGACTTGCAGGCAGAAGTTTTACTCTCTGGTGTCTCGAAGAACCTCGGGAATTCCCACATTCTGATTTTCACGAGTGCGTTCACATCTGGGTCATTCCACGCCAAATCGACCATCGAGTGAGCTCGGATTTTGACGAAAATCGGCATACACGTAGAGGAATCGATTTAAAGAAACCAATTTCAACCTATTTTTTTTTATCTCTTCCACAGACCTTCAGATATGTGACCTAATTTTCGCTCCCAGCGCCCATGCTGACAGGACTTGTGAAACTGTTTCTGCAAGAACTTTCCCACTAGTTAAGAACACTAGTTCGAACACTTTGACCGACTTCAGTGACCGACACCTGCACTTTTCACTGCATGAATTCAGACTCATAGTAAATCATTAAAAAAAAGTGCCTGCTACGCCCTTTCTAACGATACCAAATTCAAGGTTGGTACTCAATGGGTTCGTGAGACATGACTGTAGCGTGTGCACCAAAATTTCCCCTTGATGGAACAATGAGACCGATTTTAGCGACCGACGTTTGCAGCATGTCTCCATGACTTTAAAGTTGTAGTATTTTAATTTTAATTTGAAATTAATGCCGGTTCTAACGCTACCAAATTCATGATTGGCGCTTAATGACGTAATAAGATATGACTATCTCTCGCGGCAGTGCCAAAATTCGAATTGATCCAACAGCTGGACCGATTTCAGGAACTAAAATCTGTACTAGACCCTTCATGAATCCAGAGATATAATATTTCTTTAAAAAGGGCACGCTGTGTCCTTTAAAACGACACCAAACTCAACATTGGCGCTCAATCACCTCATGATATATGACCATTTAACAAGAAGAGGAGTTCCCGGAGTGCTCCACAAGGGAATCAAGGGATTGTGTAGCCTTGTGGTAAGCCGTCCAATAGGTAAAATTATTGCCGATTTTTATTTATTGCGCTTTTATTGTGTTCCTATACTGCAAAATTGCAAAATATTGTCCAGATTTTCAGTAAAATTGTTTCAATTACATTATCATGTAATTAGCTAATTATTTAAAGTTAATTAAGTGAGTTATTTAATATGTAACTGTTCAAAATGTTATATTTTTAATTTTTGTATATTCTATGAAGATATTAAAATGCGCAAAATTAAAAAAGCAGCAATAATTTCACGCATAATTTCACATAACATTGGGCTTCATTCCCATGATTCCCAGGTGCAACTATAAATGCACCATCGATGCCGTCAAACGGTTATATCTCATGAACCCATTGAGTGCCAATCTCGAACTATTCAGAAATTGCATACCATGCTCCTTTTTTAAATGAAATATTGAAACAACGAATTCCTGGGGTGGCAAGTGTTGATATTGGCCGCTGAACTTGATCAAACTGTTTGATCAAGTGAAGCTTCTTGTTTCAGCTTAGAAGAATTTTGTCTGAAATAAATTTAAAGACGGCAATCTCACAATTAAAATGACACCAGAATGAAGCTTTTATCTTCACTAGAGGGAAAGTTATTGCAAAAACAGTTTCACAATCTAAGTCAGTATGGGGGCCGGGAATGAAAATTAGTTCACATTAAAATGCACTTCTCTGGGGATCTGAGGAAGAGATAATAAAAAAATTGGTTGAAATCGGTTTCTTTATATCGATTCCTCTACGTGTATGCCGATTTTCGCCAAAATCGGAGTTGGTCGAGCTCACTCGATGGTCGATTTGGCGTGGAATGATCCAGATGTGAAAAGTATTCCTCATAGCAGGCGACCACATAAAAAGAACAAATGTGCGCATTTCATATAGACGAGGTACACCGTGCGTGATTTGCAACTTTCTGTGGCGATTCCGAGAACTTTAACGAGAACTCTGGTACGTGGAGGCAAAATCCCCTTTCGCATCGACTATATCGGCTGAATCACGAGAGTAGAACATGAAATCCCAAACGGTCCGACGAACCGGCGATTTTAGTCTATATTTTCCCCATGACCAAAACGCTCTTTTCAACACGGGATTTTCGCCTCCTCGTGACAAAGAGACAGACGGAAACATCGACAGGGACATAGACAGGGACATAGACACGAGAGCAGATTCCTCGATTCGCATGCGGACTCCCTCTCGGGAGTACCGAAAGGGCGTCGTCCGTTCTTCCGATCGATATTTCCGAGGAAACTCGACATCCGACTTCTTTCCACCTCGATTTTCCTCATTTCGTTGAGTATTTTGCTCTCGTTCTGAGAAGAGTCAGATAAGAAAATAGACCCTATATCGCACAAAGCGAGGGAGATGGACCTAGAAATTCGAGTCCTTCTGCCGCCTCAATCACGGGAATCAGTGGAAGAAATTGGCTGGAATAGATCCCACACAGGAGAATACCTCTAATTACCTCTCACGAGAGGAAATTACCCTTCGGTAGGGGCACACTGGTTTTTGGCGCCTGAACAAAACCCAGTAAAATCACTCGAGAACCCTCTACTCGTACGAATCTCTCCAGCGAAGTCTGAAGATTTCGCTTCTCGTGCACCATGGATCGCTTTTCGCTATTCATTTATTTCCTGAGCCAAATCGACTTACCGAAATTTAGCGAGACTTCCGTCATCCTCCAGCCGCGGAGAAGATCGCATGTCGATGTTACCTCTAATGTCACGATCTGCATCGATGACGTCACCAGAAAAATTGGACTCCCTGATATTCAAATGGAGTTCTGGTAACGCTCTTGGAGGAAAATGTGGAAGAAACTCCATGCTATCGGTGGATAATATTATCGGAACGATCCGTCACGAAACTGAACCGTACGGCTGTACGTGCCATTACACCCTTTTCGTTAACGAAAGGATCATTAAGAAAAGTTGCTCGATCGGCTCTGCAACTCCTTCATTTGGTTTCGAGTGTGCCAGGGAAAGAACTGTCGTTCCTTCGTCTTCGTATTGGGTCGATCAGAAAGTTCTGGCCGTTTCGAGAATTTTCCAGAAAAAAAATTTCTGGAACTTTCTCGAACCTTCTACAGTAGCAGTATATAAAGGGTGTGTGGGCGTGATTACGCAGCAGTTGCTTAGTCGTTCAAAGCCTATAACCATACACCTTGTTTACAGGTAACAGTAGCCCAAACTAAATTAGTTTACCATACCTTAAATTAAAATTCACTTTCGTGATATCCACATGACTGAAAAAATTAGTTGAAACACGTCAGCTCCCAAAGAGAGCAAATAACCAACTGAAGTAAAGCTTTACGTTTTGCTCGCAGGCTTTCAAGCATAGAGGGCTCCACGCGATGCTATCACCGTGCGATGTTTTAATTGTGCGATGTTATCGCCTCGCGATGTTTCTTCCGCGATGTTTTTTCCTTGCGATGTTTTGTTCGCGATGTTCTCTCCTGGAACCGCTCCCACCCGATACCGGCATCACCACCGCCTACTATTGCGATCGGCTGCAGAAGCTCGCCGACATACTCCGCACGGTGAGACCAGGGCACCGTCGTGTTCGATTCCTGCACGACAACGCAAGGCCGCATGTCGCGAAGATCACACGGCAGAAACTGCTGAATCTAGGCTGGGAGGTTCTGCCTCACCCTCCGTATAGCCCAGATCTGGCGCCAACCGACTACCATCTCTTCCGCGCTATGGACGACCGTCTTCGCCAGAAAAGGTTCAACGATGACGTCGAGGTCGAAAACCGGCTGACTGATTTTTTCGACTCACAGCCAGTTCAGTTCTACAGGGATTAATCAGGAGCCTGCCTGATCCTTGGCAGAAGGTGATTGACTATGATGGCGATATCTTCGTTGAATGAACTTTTTCCCTTTTTTTTAAAAACTCGGTTACATGGAATGTTCTCGAAACGGCCAGAACTTTCCGATCGACCCAATATTTTCGTTCGTTCGACTCGTTGAACCCTCGTTGCAGACGAACGAGGAGTTCGCGGGATCGGAGCACCGTCGAACCGAATGCGAACGTCGATGCCGGACGATTCGTCGCTCGAGGAGAAAAATCGTCGAAATGCGAATCGTTCGTGAGGTGTCCAGACTTTCGGATGATGATCGTCGTCGTTCGAATTCTCTAAAGGATCTCTTGCAAGTCTACGACATTCCTCTCCCGAATGGATTTTGTCGGTCGACCGAACCTTGGGTCGTCCCTCGTGGAGAGACAACACTTTTTCCGATTCTTCTTCCCATTCTACTGTCAAACCACGACGTTATTTGTCACGAAGAAAAATTGGTTTCATTTTGCGGTTTAGACCACCGAGGACTTGCACCGTGCCGATCCTTCATTTGCACCTTGCCGATCCTTCACTTGCACCTTGCCGATTCCTGCGACAGAAACGAGTCGAAAAAAGCGTGAGTGCTTCTATTTCCAACGTTTCCTGGAACGCATGCAACGAGCGAGGTGAGATCGTTCTCGTCTCATACCCTCCGAGGCATTTCATTCTTTACTTCCGTTCCAGTTCACTGAAATAGAAAGAGAGAAACGAGGTCGTTTTCCAGTATAACGCAGGGAATTTTGGATCGTAAATCCACAATTTCGAAAAACCTGAGTGGAGGAAAAAGCATCGGGCGGGACGTACCCGCCCATTTTTCCTTCAGTTTTTCCTTCCCATTTTTCCTTCATGCCCTTGTCGAGACTCAACGAGGAGACGCTCAATGATCGGATTATTAAGCTGCGTTGATACAGCACTGTATGAAATAGGTACTTACTTGTGCATAGTAGCGTAAAGGGGGAAGGGAAGGGGGATTCGGGGTGGGGGGGGGGGGGGGGGGGGTCGATCAGTTTTGTAAAGGGGGCTCAGAATAAAATGTTGGGCAACCGCAGGTATAGCCAATGCTCAAATGCATTGCCTTCCAGGTCTTTTCCTTGGTGAAAGTCTGAGCAATAGCAGCACCAAGAGTGAAAATGTTCATATCTACTTAGAGCTTCTCCTAACTGTGGTGGTCATTGAGTTTTGACATGATTTCTCCAAAATTCACCTCCCCCCCCCCCGGTTCGATTTTTCAGCGTGGAATAATTCTACTCCGTCGTCTACCGATTGTCTACCATTTTTTGCCGTCTGATCAGAACGAGCATGTTGTCTCTGTCGGATCATCGGAGAACTGTTTCTCTACATCCCGATATTTGGATGATCGCATCCAGCCATTTCTCAACGTGCTGGCAGCTCCTGTAGAACCCTTGATGCGATGGGGCCTCTATTCTGCCCTCCAGCCGATCGCGTACAGTGACCCTGGCTGGCCCGATGCGGATGCCGACAGGACAAAAGGTCACGTATGAGGCCTTCTGGGCCGGATCCATTCCCGCAACCGGACGCTTCTTAAAGACCCTTCTTCCCTGAGGAAGGGATTGCTCATTACGGCAGAAAAAAAGTATCGAGTAAGAAGGAATGGTCCCAAGAGAATGGTCTTACAAGAACCTAACAGAGGGAAGAGACTCATCCGATTCTCGCTTCCCTTTTGCTCTATTTTTCTATTGGCCTCGAGTGCGTCATTACAAGATACATACAGTTTTTGAGAAGAAAATTAAACGCGTTTTAGGTCGAAGACCATCGTGGTGTCTGACTTTTTCATGCTCGCATATACTTTAATATGAATGGAATTTGCTAGACGATTTTCCTTCTGATACTTTAAATTAATATTACTGTTGCCTCCTTTTCAATGCCATCAGTCTTGATGCGAGGTCAAACTACTAAGGTATCGAGATCACTCACGAAAGGCGAGGTGTGCCTATTATGGCTTGGGATGGTTTCCTTTCTTTTGAGAGGAGGGCTCTCATTGGCTGGAGTGCAGGATAGGGACCCCATCGTGCCGAGGGTTTGTACACAAGCGTCCTGGCATCGAGGTCTTGTGATGAGTGGAACCGATCTCGTCATGTGGGAACAGGGAATTTCGCAGACGGACCAAGGTTAGAAGACCTCTAGCCGAGACATCGCTAGTTATCTCAGTTCGTTACAGAATAGAACATGGAAGCGAAATCCATCCGTCACCGTTCGACTTCAGCAACTCCTAAATATGACGTTCGTGTACGCTATGCGTGCGAACGCGATATGTGGTCTTAAGAGAAAAGAGATGCAAATTCTAGCCACTTGCTCTTCCAGGTTAGCAGACAGACAGTATCTCGGTGTTTTCGAGAGACTTGAGTTGAATCCTATCGTCCTACTCTGTGAGAAATGTCACGATATAGTGTCTCATTTGATGCACGTTTATGTGTCATGAGAGAATTTCTTCATATTGGTCCCGATAAAACGTGTCATGGGAGCGGAGACATTTCAACTTGCCACGACACACCATATTGTGTCATGGGACGAGAGTCGCTTCGGTCTTGCGATTTTGGACAGCAATTACGGAGGCGTCGGGGCGAAGATCGAACGAGAAGCCGCGCAGCGTTCTGATGCGAGATGCGGTGGAGGATCGGTGGTGGTATCGTCTCTTTCGATTTCGCGTCTTCGTGAGGCGATCGAGGTCATTTCTGGCAGCACGAGTTTCTACTACTCTCTTCAGGGCTCCCTTTCACCGAATGCGATTCCTTTTGGAGTAGCGGCCGCCGAGCATTCGCATTAGCAGGCGATAATGCTAGGAGGGAGGGAGGAAAAGCAGGATGTCCCTTGGGAACCCCCGCCCAAGCCCACGTTCACTGGCCATATTGGCCGGAGAAAACTTCGAATATGAAGGGCACGCAAGGGTAGTATGGAGTGCATGAAGGAATTCCCGGACCAGACAAGAATGGGTGTGGGTTTCTGCAATTGTTCCAAGCCGAAAAACCGAATCGGATGGGTTCTGAGGCGAATTTCGTAGAGGCGATGTCACCTTTTCTGATGTTAGGGGTAGTTTTATGCATCGAGAGGATATGCATTCCGAGGGCATCATCATTTTCTTTGTCGACGCTGCGAGTGCTAAGAATTGTTATCGCCAGGCATTGCAAGACTTTTGGAGGGTAGTTCATCATCAGTACCCAGAGGATAATGCAACGCCCCGCTGCCATTGCCGGGACTGCGGGATTAATATCAGGATTTTGACGAGGTGTTGAATAGGATGCTGGACAGCCACTGGTATCAGGTCTACGTCATGGCCGGAAATCAATCTCATGGATGATTCAAATAGAAATGAGGCTGTGCTCCAGAGAAGCGGAAAGTAAATTCGCGCAAGCATTCAGGTATACATGTGTCGAAAGTCCCCTTGCTTTTGCTGCTTTTGTGCATGTGCGAAGACTGGACCGAGGAATTTCTCCCATAAGTCACCCTCGTCGTCGGAGAAGTGAACGCGGAAGTCGGCGGAGAAATGAGTCCGAGGGTGCCGAATACCCTTCTTCGGTCCCTCTGATTTCCCCTTCTCCGTGTCTTTCTTCTCGGGAATTCCAGCGCCCTCGGTCGAGAACAACGAGGGTGATCGGGTACCAACAAAACCTGAAAATCCCGCTCCATTCGTGGAGGCCTCGACTCTGGGTATTTCCCTGGACGAAATCGGGTTCCCTTCCTCCTTTCTCGGGTTCTCGGATGCGATGTCCTCCGTGAAATCCGGCAAGTACGTGGGATACACGGTCTTCCTCTTCTTACACGTCGTGACGTCGCAGATGGCGAAGCAGAAGCTGCAGGGGCAGTCGCAAGGCGAGTATGAAGATGGGTCCACCTCCGACGGTGCGAAGTCGTCCAAGGTCACGTCGGGGGATCGAGATCGAAGCCGTTTCACGTCCCTTCTCTTTTTCTCATCTCTGCCCGACTGACAAGAGCTTTCAGCTCTCGCTCCGACACGGTGGGCATTCGGTGTCGGGATCTCGTGATTTCTGTCCTCGGCCTCACTCGAGTTCATTTATTTCTGTTCCGTCGACTTTGAAGTCGATAGGCACAGTCGACAGTGAATTGCACGCAGTTGTGGTTTCCTAAATGAAGAAATGAGGTCAGTGGAAGCGAGAACGACGAATAGGCTATATTTTGGAGCAACAATGACACCTTCAAATTTCCAAAGACTAGGTCGTGGGATGCATGTCACAAAAATCATAAAGAGCTTAGAAATCCCTGGAATTTTTTTTCTCACGTGAGCAGTAATGGAAGTCCGACATCTATTTGATCATCTCCTCCCCAGCGGTAGCATGCATTTCTCAGCTCCGATCTCATAGAAATGGACGTCCAGTCTGGATCA
The DNA here is from genome assembly GCA_905338385.1 of Darwinula stevensoni. NCBI lineage: Eukaryota > Metazoa > Arthropoda > Ostracoda > Podocopida > Darwinulidae > Darwinula > Darwinula stevensoni. Next base: position 10,601 of record CAJPEV010001035.1, read on the forward strand.
AAGGTGGTGCCTTTCATTGCCTCATAATTTTGCCGACGAGTCGTCCTCATGGGGGAGCTGGAGCGTATTGGCTTTGACCCCTGTCCCAGGTATATTTGCTCTTCCTTCGATTTGTTTGATCATTACCTTCTGATGTTTCCTATTGCGTAGGATCTAAGCATGAGATGTGCACGTGTAGATTCAAATACAGAAATCAGTATTTGAATCTATTGAGATACTAAACTTGGATTTCTAACCGACAGTCATCCTTTTCCCTGAGTCATTACTTGGAAACTGCTTGGCCGGATATCACTGGCTCCATTCAAGTATCTTCCACAGTCGATGTTTCCCCAATTCCCCAAACGAAGGATAAAAAAGGAGATAGAAAGGAGATATTGGAAGATCATTTCCAGACGCCTGACGCTTCACTGCTCTTTAAAAAAATTTTTTTTTGCATCAGGGTTTTGCCTCTCATCTTCTTAAGGGCTGCAATACTTTTTTATGGCTGTAAGACGGATATTTTGAGGTACTAGATTCTCGAAGACATGGATATTGTTGATCCCCATGACCTTTCCGGATTTCCATCGGCAGGAAAGGAACGCTGTGATACTGTGAAAGCGAATCTACTTCATTGAGAGACAGACAGAGAGGAAGAAACGGAAGAATGGATCCACAGCGAAAGCCAACATGGAATCAAAGGGAAGGGCTCTATCACAGTAAGGGAGATTGATTTTTTTTGGATTTCTCAGGTCGCAACGCAGGTGTTTCCCTTTTCATTTCACGTCCCGTATCTCCTCGCCTGCATTGCTGATCCTGTGATTCCGGAACACCGTGGTTTGTAAGGTCCTCTTCCACCTCGTCTGCGCCTCCCCCAGTTTTCCCAGCCATTGGCTCTGCAGATGAAAAATTGGGACGTTCGGCAGAGAATCACCAGGGAAGAATCACAGAGGAGGGCGAGGAGAAAGGCGATACGGGTACCTTGAGTTGTTCGGTGGAGGCCTGGAGGGTGTGTACGGCGATGATCTGCTGGAATCGATTTAGGGCGACGACGGCGAAGGAATTGGGTAATTCTAAGCTGGGGACGTCGTGGACGACGAATCGATCCAATGACAACGGCTGTCGATGGACGACGTAACGCATCGTGTCCCCCGAGGTCGGGATCGTTCGACACGAGGACGCCCAGTTCTCTGTTATGCTGGATTTCTGCATCATGGAAAATACAACAGTGGCTTTACTTCTCGATCCCTGTTTCAAGCAAAAATTCTACCCGCTTTGGGTCGCTAAGAATTTCTTTGCTTTATTGTGTTCTGTCACTTCATCTACGAGGCATAGAACAGGATAAGAGGAATCCCTCGTAACTCCAACAGAAAATAGCAAATTGTGCCAAAGGCTGCCTTATGACCCCAACAGATTGGAGTCTTACCTGGTACACCAAGGCCTAAATGTTGCAAATGCAATAAATGAGTTGCTACACTGTTTCATGGCGATAGCTCCATCGGAACTTTATTTATTTTTTACGTAATATATGTATGGACCACCTTTTTCTTCGAAGTTGCCACAGCATGAGGCTATTGTGGGATCAGTGGCGTACCCAAGGGAAGGGGTCTCAGGGGACTCAGGCCTTTCCCATGGCCTGGAAACCCTCAGCCCGCCCTTCCCCCTTCCCTCTCCCCCCCTCTTCCCGCTCGTCATTGAATTGCTTTACTGCTAAATCCTGAACCCCCCTCCTAAATTTCTGCTTATGCCTCTTGTAGGGAGTCAAAGGCATCATTGTGCAATTACGCTGTCTGTAATTGAAGTTGCAACTCCAAGAAGGATTTGAGCGACATCAATGAAATTGGATACATGAACTTCTTGAAGTGCGTCCTGAAATCGATTTGGGTTCCAAGGGGGTAGGATGATTCATCAAGGAAAAAGCTCGCCATACGCTCTAATGAAGAGGGGGTGGGGGACCTACTAATCGCCTTGAAGAAACACCCAGAAGGGGTTAATTAATGAAATGTGGAACGGGAATTCCTAAAGGTGTATTTTAAAAGTCGAAAGAAGTTTTAAGGTCATGAGATCGGGCGATACAGAGAAAACTTGTAAAATATCTGAGAGATCGGGAAAAAGGTTGGCGTCGCGGATAATGCCAGTTTCCTTATCTTCAACTCTCAAACCACTTTGTAATTGCGCGATTGCTTAGCGCAGGGGTCGGCAAGCTTTCACTAATTGCGGGCCGGATTAACACGGCTCTGCCCTATAGCGGGCAGGAGTGTATAATTAATCGTGGTGCTTATCTGCCCGGAGGAGAAAGGATCAGGTTTTGAAAAGAATAAATGAAAAATAATAAAATACATCACTTTTCTTGGCGTGCTTGGCTGGTGGATCCGGCCCGTAAGCCGTAAGTTGTCGGCCCCTGGCTTAGTGTCTTCTCGATGCAATCCTCATTTTCATCATTAGTATCATCGTGCAAGCTAAGCATCCCAATCAAGGGACATCAACCAAATACAAGAACGAGTTGGCGAAATTGCCTTCAGAGACGTCGTCCCGACAGGGTTTCCCAGTCTTAACCCTCAGCAAGAGCACAATAGCAAAGTGGCTCGTGGGAGGTATTAATAGAATAGGAAACAGGCGCTATCAGTGAAGCCACCCTCTTCCGCTCTTTCTCGGGCATTGAGATAGTTTTCCTGGTGTGGCTACACCCTATGACCTTTAAACTTTACACGAGTTTCTCGGCACCATTGGGACTACCTTTTCATATTTCATTCATGGACTCTTACTGCGTGTTTCTTTAGAGCTGTTACTATGCCTTTTAAAAGTGGTTCTCGGGCTTTCTTATAATGATGCTAACCCGCACCCCCCAAATGAATCGCAATGGCTTGGAATGAATCATAGGGAGAGCGTTAGAGCCAGCGATGAGCTGGGGGAGAGCAGGACAGCTCGTGTGGCCTGTCTGGTCTGTCTAGCTTATTTCGTTTCTTCGTCTGTCTGGCGTCTCCTGGGACATCCCAGTTTCGATCCAAAACTTGATTCACTCACGATGGCGCAAATGGGAGAGAGAAATGCGAAGAGGAACTTAGTCATTAATACAAGACTGAATTGAAATTTCGGTTTGTCGGCTGGAGAAGTCAATCAAGTTAAGGAAATTAGAAACTTCATAGCGGAAGAATGGTGACGAAAGTTTCAGATAGGATAAAAGTGTGACAGATATCAGTTCTTGTGGACACGCGACGTGTCTCACGCTTGTTGTGTTGAATTTTTGATGAACTGAGTGCCATACTGAGTGATGAACTGAGTGACCGAACAATGAGATCATTTTCGTGATGGACAATGCTCGAGCGCACACATCATTCCTCGATACCCAACCCGCTTCGTTAGTTTTATTCCCCACAACAGTCCCTGGTTGAACCCCATCGAGTTCACGTTATCATCCTTCAAAGGAGAAGTGAAGAGGTGGATTGGTGCGATCCAGGCTAATTGCAGATTGCTAACCTGCAAATGGCAGCAGCAGTGGGGATGCCTCTAATGAGATATCAAAATCAAATGAAAAGCATCTGCAGAGTCAATACGCAATGCCTACGCAGAGGCCTTATACAGAAACGTATACGACCATTATTTTAATGTATCAATAGTGCGTTCGCCAGAAACCCCATTCACGAATGAAGGCATTTCACTTTTCGATTTCCTGCCGTCTGCATTTTTCTTTGCCGAGGTCTGACGCGGCCAAGTGATCTCTTCGTTTCACTGTATGGACTCGAAGAGGACGAAACCGAGACAGAACGGTCAACACTCGTTCCCATCTCGTCCTATTCTCCCCTACTTCATGAGCCCCTGCGTGGTATTTGGGACATCCGGGTTGCCTCCATGACAGGTATGCCTGAGAATCACCTTCAAAAGGTATATTACTCTCCACCTTCTTTAAATGTGAGCGTTTGCCAGCTTACTCAGTGAAGGACTGCCTTACTCCCTGGAAGCTCCGATCAATTTCATGGCATTACTAGGAGTTCATGAACTTAATTCTATCAATATCCTTTAACTCCTTGATTTTACGATATATAGTGGGCGGGCAGTGCATTCAGAAACTTTGGTACTTACATATCTCATGAACACCTATCGACTTCTGAAAGTATTTAAATGCAATGAGTCATGAGGAACACCATTCCTTTCAAGTAAAGCATAACAAATACGGTTAAAATTCTCTCAGGAGAATGGAGTGCCGCTGATTCGATTGTCAGTTTGCGTGTTTTTGATCTTGTTCTGTGAAAAAAAAGCTTCATGCGAAGAAACTGCTAAGTCTTTTCACTGTGTCGATGAAAGCAAAATTATTTGATAGAAGCCTTCGGCGAAGCTATCCTTCGGCAGATTTGATTGGCGAAATTCCTGCAAGAGTAATTGGAATCTGTAAACTGAATCAAAGGAGAAAGAGCGTTTCCCAACGATATCAAATTCACCGTGACGACGAAACAAAATTTTGAGCAATGAACGTGGAAAATGAAGGAGCTATATCCACTCAAGAAGCTTGAGGGAGCGCTCAGCTTTCTTTTTAAATGGGATATTAATCAATGCCGTTCCCAGCTTCCTCGTTAGAGCCAGGAGGAAGAGCTTCCATCAAATCCAGGGAGCGATTCCCCACCCTTTTCCACCCCTCCATGGGATTCGGTAACCGCTGGGAAAGGGTGGTCGGATAATGCATTATCGCAATATCCAACGACGGTGACAACATAAACAGGAGGAAATCACGCATGAAGTATGGAATTTGGTCTTCGTTTCCAAGGTTTAATCGCATTCTCTGGCTGTAAACAGTAATTTGGGATCACAAGAGGATTCTACCGTGTTATGAAAATGAAGGAATCCTGATCAACTGGATTATATTCCAAGAATAAGAGAATCCGATGTAACATGTCTCACGTCCCGTCAGGACATAACATATGGAAAAATCTTTTGCTCCAAGCTTAACAGTTCACTTCCGCCTGAAAACATTTACTGGAGAATAGGAGTTTCGACGTTCCGGGAGCAGAAGGCCTCCTTTTGGGAGGGGGGGGGGAAGAGAATATGCTTCAAAACGCATTAATAAAAAATGAAAAGGAGGAAATGAGATAAATTTACGAATAAAAAATATGAGAACTAAAAGTACTAAGGACTTTGTAGGAGGACCTTTTACCAAGGTAAAAAGGAACACCCATTTCAACTTATTATTATTATTATACAAAAGGTCTCTCGTCTTCTTCTGTGAATGGGGTCGTCTGGTTTCATCTTTTCGATGGCAAGGATGCAAACGTCAGAACGTCGGTTTCCGAAGCATCAACATGAATTCCCTCGGATTCCACTTAGTTAAGCTTTGCGTGACGGATCTCACAGTTAAGATTTTGAAGGATGCGACAGTCGAAAAAGTGCCACTTTCCTAAATGTAAAAGATAGAGCAGGATTCAATGGAACGGAGGATAATAAATTCTGGGCCAGGAGTTAAGCCTACGAGAATAACTAAGAATCTGCCATTCGAAGGTGACCAAAGGTGAAATATTACATTTAGCAAACATATCTATCAAATCCATGACTCGCTTCATAAAGAACTTGAATATTTTTCCAAACCGACCAGCCCACTTCCACCTTTAGTTTTCATATTTCATATTTTTTATATATTCTCTGGCCTGGTGACGATATATTCTCTTTTTTCATTAGAAAGAGAACTCTAGAAGATATTATCATACTCTATAACTTCACTGCTACCAACACTCTCGACCCAGGTTTAATTCTCTGCTCCAGTGAGTTCTGCTCTATACACTCCTACACCGAGGAAAATGACACTCCTTCGGCGTCACCGTTCTGCCGATCCTGCGAAATCCTATAGCCTATGATTTACCCCTCCCCAATGCGATACACCTCATTGCCTGCAGGGTGTAGGAAGCAGAATATAGGGAAGAAGACGTAGCGGTCTTCCGGAAGAGCGTCTTCCGAATGCGCCAAGACGTACACGTATATCCATTGCATAAGGCTTAGCTTTCAGAAATCCACGGGAATGACTTTTTAATAGCTCAGGACGCCTAAATTCTGGTGAAAGCATCCTGCCAACGAACGGGGAAGACGAGATCCCATTTAAAAAGAAAGCGAGGAATCTTTTTGATGAAAGAGCTGAAATGAGACCTGAATTGCCTTCTTTCCCTCCCTTCTACGGTCGCGCCTCTCCCCCGATCCCTTTCTTTCCCCATTTTTCCTTTTGAATTTTTGATGATCTTGTTCTCGTTGCTGTGGCTCGGTGTGGATTTCGTTCCTGTGCTTCTCTTTTCCGTTCTTTTTCTCATAGTTCTCATTTTCTCATTTTTGCTTTTATTTTTATTTGTTAATTTTTTACTTTGTTTTATCGCGTTTTATGCCCTTCCTCCTCCCCCCCCCAAATTATTATCTGGTACTCATGTTCTTTCTCTGATGGAGAATGAAACGCTTTTCATTGACCTGATCTTTTCTTTGTACGAGTTGATTACTTCCTGAAAAAGGAGGAACTGTGTCCGCAAACAGTCAAAGTTGAAAGTGATTCCTAAAGTGCGGTTTCATCGAACTCGTCCTTTATTAACTCAGTCTCCACGACAGGTCCCAGTAGCTGGAAAGGTTGCGGTTTTGCGGACCCTTTCGCATGCGTAACTTTTCCACTCTGAAGGAAGATTTTAAGAGGTGTCTGGGTACCGACTCTTGAATGACATTTTAGAGATTCGCAGTTGACTTATGTCAAAGAGCTCGATGCCACGCTCTTCCTCCTTCTCACCGCTTATCACTAAATGCTGGATGACCATCCCAAAGCAAGTCTTTCTCGAAACTGATATATTCCATTAAATGTTTAAACGTGTGTATACCCCACATTTAGCTTCTCTCATCCGTACCCAATGAAATTCGATGCCGCGTAGATTGCACGCCCACGCTTAATGGTAGGAATTACGGCCGAGGAAAACAACTGTGACGCAGGTAAGATAGATTAGAAGGGAAGGAAAAAGGGGCAAAGCCTGCAGAGTTGCCCGCTTCACCCCGAAACCATTCGGAGCCGTCCACATTGCAGGCTGAGAATATTCACTCCCATTCGTCCCAACCTCCTGATATAGGGCCTATCGCACAAACGCAACACGTTGTTGATGTATCGATCCCGTTCTTCTTCGCGAAATTTGACTCATAAATCTCTTGGATGTATACCTTTGTACTTTTGTGATTCACTTAGAAAGGCTAAAAAAAGGGCGAGGTCCTGCACATCGGAGGCCTTCTGCTTAAAAGCAAAAGGCCTCCGATGTGTAGGCCTCGAATAGGCCCCTTTCTTCGACGATGGAGGATTCTATCACTCTGGGGAAGCTTTCCGAGGTCTTTCATTTAGAAGGCCTACTTTTCCTCTCGTTTCTCCCAAAGCAGCAACAGATAAAACTGGAGCAACGAAGCACTCCAGGAGATTGCAAGTTCACCAACCGAAGCACGAACTCCATGTCAATCGAATGTCTATTGGAAAGAACTAAGCTCTGTATGTGTTGCTTTGGCAAGAAGGCAGGCATAAAAGGACACGAAGGGTAGTCTTCCATAAGCGAAGGGCGAAATAACGTCCTGGAATCCGAGAGACTTCTGCGAAGGAGCTAGACATTTTCCTAATTATCTCCTGATTATAAGTAATTGTGTCTAGTTGCTACATATGCATGTATCTAGTCGTTACATATGGACCGAGGGAGCACTCGTGCTCCGGAAAGGAGAAAGACGATGACGCTGAGAATGTGTGAAGATGGAAAGCGTGACGATTTGCATGAGAACGAGAATCTCGTGGAGGATCCTCGAGGGACCGTCTTCTGCTTAATGAGGGACACTCCGCGACGAGCGAGGACGAACCTTTTTGTGAAGTCCCTTCTTGCGCCGAGTGATGATGAGCATGTCATCGAAGAGGAGGACATACATCTCCTGAGGTTTCCCGAAGTCCAGGAGCATGAGCGGCCCTTCCAGGAGGATCTGCCGACGGGGGCTGACGATCAGGCGTTCGCACGGCTGCTTGTTCAGTGTCGACTGTTCCGTCCCCGAGAGACACCGTCATCAATCGTCCCACCGGTATCGCGTGCACTAATTACGAACGACGTGCATGATGCACGAGACTCGACGCATTACCTTGAGGAAGTCGGGGATGAAGGCCTTGGGGTCGAGATCCATGACGGTGGGCCATACGATGTTCCTTTGGATCTCCAAAAGCCTCTCGAAATTCTTGAGCCAGTTCATCTTGTCATCCAGTTCCCCTGGAAAGACAAGCCCCGACACGGGCATCAAATATCAGCCCCCTTAGGAAGGAAATTGGATTCCCCCTCCAGCTACTCGATATTCCGGGAAGAGGCGGAAACCGAATTGTAATGCCTTGTATTTCACCTACTGGTTTTTTCCCCCCTTAGATTGTTTCTCGTATGGATTGGGTTTCCAGCAACATGAACTCATCCGCGACAAAAGGATAGATGAATGGAAGACTTTCTGCGATTCCTTAAACTTAAATTTATGGAGTCACCCCTCTTTACCCTCTCCTTTCTCCCATGCGAATCGTATCGGGCCGGACCTTCCAGCTTCACAGACTGAATACGAGGCGAGTTTTTCTGCATGGTCCCTTGAAAACGGAAAAATTTCAACCACAGATTGAACGCTCGTTAACTCGAGCATGAATCCTCGGCAATATTCCACCTTAAACGTCAAGTACGTGGAGTTTCCAAGATCACAAAAAAAAGTTCGCTCGGATATAAGGCACAATAAAACATCTGAGGAAAGCTCAGATATAGAATTCCAGCGAAGTCTGAGGATAAAAAAAAATGTTTCTCTTCAGATTGGCCTAAATTTCTATTTTTGGAGTCCTCTCCATCAAAACTTGAACTCGAAAGTAATCCATACATCGACCGAGACAGAAAGGAATAATTAATACTCATAATGCTCATTTCCATCCGCGTACAGAGAAGTTTGAATTGCCACGGAATGGAACCTGAGAGAAACCTACGACGACGACCAATCTCGCGGAAAAGTCGACGTTGTGCGTCGATATCGAGCAGTAATATAAGGATATTTTTGGCATCGAAACCCCTCGCATGAGGAAAATGAAAGGCCGAGTCATATTGCAGCATCTCGACGTCCGCGATGAAGAGAAGGAAACGAGAGAAGAAAGCGGGAGTGGGGGCTGGCTGGATCTCCCCAAATCTCGAGGGGAGTGTCCGAACGGAGAAAGGAGAAAGAGGCCAAGGTCGAGCGTTGTCGAGGAGAATGAAAACTGCGCTCTTTCCCCCCTCCCACTTTTTTTTTCGTCATGCATTATGCGAGTTAGGGGGAAGGGGGAAGAGAGAGCCGGTTATGGATCTTCATCGACGTTCGGGAGAAGAAATAGAATCGCGGAAAATCAAATTCTATCGGAATACAAATAAGGGAAAAGAATCCGAGGGGGGTTCCATGCGTCACAGCTAAGATCACCGTCGCCTACATCTCGTTCGCGTAATCGTTCGGAAAAAGTCGACTCGTTCCTCGTCTTTGGGTTGCCAATTTATCCCGCTTTGATCGGGAGACTTTCTTTACCGGGTCTCCCGGTCGACCCGGAAAAGACGACCGGCCTTCTTCCTCTGGGTCCCATCGTAGAGCAAGAAAATTGCGTGCTGCCGACCCAATATCATGCGCCCTTCAAACGGACCATAAAGCCAGATCTCGGCCCGACGTAAGCCAGCGACTCGATACACCTCACACCGCATTCACATTCGAGAAAGAAGGAGACTGACTCAGAGAAGCCTCTTGCTTTTCGAGGATCTCGAGGACGATGGCCTTCTCGCTCGCGTTCTCAGTGCAGGATTCCAGCTCCTTCAAGATCAGCGGGAGTTTCGTGATGTGTTGCACCGGTGCCACCAGTAGGTCCGTCAGCTGCAGCTTCTTGCACCGGCGGTCTTTGTTGCACCACTGCAAGGACAGCACAACGTTCCATCTTCTTTCCCGTCCCTTATTTATCTTCATCGATTAATCGACTCACTCTTCAATCGATATCGTTCGGTCATTATTCATTCACTTACTTGCAATGCTTAATCATTATTCTATTAGATTGGGCTACTCTTCATTTCCTGACTGTTTTTTCTTTGCTTCAGCATTCGTAGTGTTTACTTTCCGATATCGAGTTACTGTGTGGAGGGAGTGACCTTTTCGAACTCGTTGAACTCGTTCTGCTTCCTCAGCGTCTCTAGGTAATTGAGGGCATTGATGTAATTGAGAGTGTAGCGATGGTAGGCCCCAGAGACCAACAACGCCTTCCCGCCCTGTTAAAAAAAAAAAACACGAGAAAGTGAGAGAAAAGGGGGGTCCGGTCGTGATGGAGAAAAAGGGGGAAGGAAGAGAAGGAGGAGGAGGAGGAGGAAGGGAAGCTTCGCTTCCTTCGAGAGGGGACATCAATAAATGATCATGGGAGGGATCGATCAGGGTATCAACCCTCTTTAAATGTTTCATCGTCGTCACCCACTCTCATTGCATAATTCCATTTCTCATCCGGTCGAGGACTTGCCTCGACGATGCTGGGTGTCCTGACAGCTGATGAGATTCGTTCTACAGTAAAGGGCAAATGCCGAGGCTCGAAAACGTTCTCGAAAGGGATAAGAATGTTGTCACACTCGATCTCAAGAAAGAAAGTTTCGCGTCTGGAAAGAGTATTTTGGACCAAGGAAATATTCTCGGGAGGGAAGAGAAGGGAACGGATTGCGAGAAATTGGACCTTAATGAAGAGGGATCCGAGGACATCGCCGACACGAACGTCTCCGCTCCGAGATATGTTCTCCTTCAGGGCGGCCAGGAACTCCTTGCAGAATCCATACGTCACCTGCAGCAGCAGGAATAACAGACATTACGAAAAGGGGATATCGCAAAAATGGGGTATCTGCATGCGACAGATCTTAGAGCATCTCGTGCCGGTCGAGTTCGACACGGAGAGGCTAGCATTCAGATGCTTCGGTGGTCTATTTCGCTTCGTTTCACAGCGGAACATGCCTGGTGAATGGATCTCATGAATTTTAAACGTTTACTCGGGAACTGCGCGCATTGTGTTCTTTGTTGGCATTAATTTCGTCGTGTTCCACTCGAGAGCGCCCATCGAATGGGGCGATTCCGAGCTCGACTCGACACAATAGAGAGGCTGGCACTCACACAACAGAGTTCGTCCAGGTTTCCGAAGAGAAGTTCGGGTTCTGCGAACATGGCAAAGCCTTCCACCTGGATCTTCTTCAAGGGTTCCATGAATACCTGGAGATGAAAGAGAGATCGTGACGGTATCGCGGCGAGGAGACAATAAGGAAGAAGATGACATGAACCAGCTCGGATGGCTGATGCGATCCCTTTCCCTCCTCTCCTTTCATAGATGTAAGCGGATGAGCTGCAGAGGGTAATCGAGCCTTCACCCGATCTTCCCTCATCATCCCCGACCACCTTCCCGAATCCAATTCCCTGTCCGCGTTCGGTGAAGGGGGGAAACAGTCCTTGAGGGGAAACCGGTTCTTTCTTCGTCTTTACGTCTTCTCTCGTCGTTTCGTTCTGAATCGCCGGAGATGGAAGGATGGGACGCGAATCGAGGAGGCCCCCCCACGTCTCCTCTGGGACTCACCCTCTCAAAGCTTTCCCTACGTATCTCAGATGGGATCTCGGAAAGGAATTGCTTTGTGCATACCTGAAGGAGTGGGTGGTACCGTATGCACTGGGCACTCAAAGCGAGACTCCCGATGGTTAATGGTTATGAGATGAGACGAACGCGCGGGGGCGTTGGCATTTCCTCTCATGCTAATTGTTGTCAGAATGCGTTATCGGATTTCTCCTACGCGTCTCTCCGTAGGGATACGATGGGTAAAAACATCTCGTTTTATGATTAGTTCCATCTCTCTCCTTTCGTCTCCTCATCGTTAATGCTTTCCTGGAAACAGAGCCGAGGCTCCCATGTCTCAATTTCCACCTGCGTTACGGGATCTGTCTCCTTCAATTCTCATTCGTCAATGTCAAATGATACGTGGCATTCCCTTTCCCTCTTTCCCGTGTGCTTTACCGAAACCTTAACGAGTACGTCTGAGGAATATCTCACGTTTTTCATGACGAGGAGATGATCGTAGAGGAAGGCGAGTTCGCTCTGAAAAAGATCCCACATTGCGTCCCGCCGTTTTTGTTCATTCTTCAGCGCCGGGTCCTCGGGAGATGCCGTAGGTTCTGGTGCGGTCGAGGACTCGGCACCGGTCGAATCCCCCGTCACAGTGGTGGTTTCCGTCCCATTGGTGGAGGGCTGCTCTGCGATCGTCGGCTCCGTCCGTCCCCCGGGCCTCTCGGGAATGTTGAGGAATAGGTTCTGGACGCTTTCCTTCCGTTCCAGCATCTTCTCGTGTCGTTTCAGACGAAGGGAGCCGAACGATCGCTGTCGCAGCAGCGTCTTTCGCGGTTGCTCGTGACGCGGGTATGATTTCCGCGGCGACGGACTTCGCTCTTTCTCCTCCGGCACCGACGCTGTCAACGTCATTCGTGAAGTTTACACAGTGATCATAAAAAACATCGATTTGGTGAATACTGGAGGCATTGACGCAGTGACATGCAAATATTGATCAAGTCGAAGAATAGTGAAGAATGAATCAGTTCATAAATTTTGCGAACAGAAGTGTGTATATAGACACGGACACCAAGACTAAAAAGAATACTCACCTATCTGTTTGGAAGATTCTGGGAGTTCCACTTGTGATGGCGGTTGGAGTTGAGGTTGGACCGGGGGAGGAGGAGGAAGTAGACAGGAAGATCCATGGATCGAGTGGACAAAATCGTGCCACGTCAGTCCTCGGTATTTAGATAGATTGGCATCTGCAAACTCTGTCGGCTTCAGCAATGCTAGGAATTCTTCCAGACCGCCGAAGCTTGTCGCCTTCGCCCGGTGGTGGCGCTCAAACTGCACATACAGGTAAAATGGCCCAAAAAAGGAAGTTAGGGGAGCCACATAGATACACCTGGGGGTCAGGAGATACGTTCACCAAAGTATACCATCCATTTACTACACTCAACGAACCCACATTTAGGGACCTTGAAATCATCCAAGGGGAGCTGAAGCATCTTCCATGAATATAGAAGCAAGCTGCATGCGATGATGTTATGCTCATCATCCTTCATTCCAATGTTTCTAATGTGCCTTCAAAATGCTTCGGAACAAAGTGATATTTCTCGAGTACACTACGATTCCACCGTGAACTGATGATAGACACGAGTAGAAGAAGATCCAAACGAGATAACATCGAAGGCTGCAGTATACATGCGTTGTACGAGCTAGTCGCAACCGAAACGCGGCATAACATAAATCAGCGTTCAGTAAGCGCCACTACCCAAACAAGCGGCAATGTTAAGTCGTCGTAGAACAAGCGCACCTCAGCTACATCCGTCACAGGTGAAGCAAGAGAAATGAAAGACGAAGGAAATAAACAAGGCTGGATCGACTTCCAAGGACTATTCCTCAGCGGTGGAAATCGAATCGTATCCCAGTCAAAAAACCGGAATGGAGATTATCTTTCATCAGATATCAGAGCCCTCGGTGTGAAGGGGCAGATGTAGCACGATACGCCAGGGTTGCAGAGTGGTCCTCTCGTATTTCAGGCATTGTACTCCTGCGTCCTGGTTCGGGGTTAGGAAGCGGTTGGTACAGGAGAAGCTTAAGCTGAGGGTGGTGCATCGCTGAAATGAGCCGAGAGCCAGTCTCGCACAAAGGGGTGCTCATTTTCTTTCGAAGTGGTAATGAACCTGAATGGAGTGCTTCAGCCAACTCATTAAGTCTCGAGCAACTGTCTCTCGTATGCTTTTGTGACGATTCCGAACTGTCTGAGGCCTCAATTGATTTTCCTAAAGTGATTTTCCTTCAATGCGTCATGGTGTGATAGCTTAGCACTTGTGCACTGGGCTTGGCACACAGCAGTGTTATTTGGAACAGTAACAACAGCTCGTTTTCCTCTAAAGCTACAATTTTGAGACGTTTCTGAGGAGAAGGCGACCGGATCCTCCGCTCAACCAAGTTGCCGTCTCAGTTAAGGAAGTCATCTTCCTTCCCGAGCACGTACTTGCATGCCTGTTTCGACTGTGAAGAACAGCCGTCTTACACATTACTACGCCGTTTTTGCTTTCATCCCTCGCTTTGAATGGAGAATTTCAATAGATGAATTCAGCTCTCTATGGTAGAGATGAGTGTCTCTCTTTACCGGTAGGTTTCGGTAGCATTAAGACTGTATTTCTCGCCCTGAAAACCGGAAGAAAAGCATAATCAAGTTTTAATATTTTCCTATCTCTCATTACGTTTCCACGTATCGATTTTCGTATTTACTTTCTTGATTTCTCGAGTTTTGTCCTAGTTAGGATTTGCAGCGATTGTGACTGCAGCAAAAACTGAACCACTGAAATTGAACCAGAAGAGTCCACTTGCTATTTTTCGTTAGCAGTACGATGAGATTGACGCGAACAGCATCCTCCCTCGTGAAAGCCTAGAGAGCAGGAGTTCCAACGGGAGCAGGTGCCACCGGCAGTTTTTTTTTGTCCTAACTGAAATCTCGCCGACGCTTTATAGGAGGATGGTACGTCATTGCCCTTGGCGAGGATCCCGTCCTTCGAGACTCAGTCCAATAATGCAATATTAAAAATTAAAAAAAAATCGGATAGGCACTCTCTCCCTCTCCCTTCTGATGAAGGACAGTGTGCTTTTTCACCATCAAGTTGGCAATTGAACTTAGTTGGATGACTCTATTAATCCTTTTGAGCTCCAATCGATATGTTTACACATTGGATAAAACGAACATTTTCCATACATTTTTTCTTCGTTAATTTTAAATGAAAATTTCGCTCATCCTCGGAACCTTCTTGGTTCATGAGGTCGACCTGGGTCCTTGGACGCGATCGGATGTTTCTGCTCGGCAACCGCTCGTTGAAAGCGGTCACCGCTCGTCGAAAGCGGTCACCGCTCGTCGAAAGCGGTCACCGCTCGTCGAAAGCGGTCACCGCTCGTCGAAAGCGGTCACCGCTCGTCGAAAGCGGTCACCGCTCGTCGAAAGCGGTCACCGCAATGCCAATGGGCTTTCGTCTGGCGCCAACGAATGATAAAAGACAGCACTCGTCATGCATCAGCCTTTTCACGAGAACTGGGAACGGGACGAGCAATCTGGTATTGTGAGAGAGATTGGATAGGATAGAGAAACTCTGTACGACCTGACAGGGAATAAGGTTTGTATAGATCAGAGAAAAGAGCAATTATGCCACTATTTCCAATCATCTAATGGAGGTAAGGGAGAAGAAGAAGAAGCAGCGTGCATGTATGCCAGCCGGGAGAAGGCCTCCTATCCTTTTTTTCTTCTTCTTCCCAAAGGGAACATGGACCTCTCTCTTGGTCGATTTCTTCTCATGCGCACAAATCGTCTTTTTCCCTGTGATTTTCTTCTCCTTCATCCTCTGCTTTTTTTTGTTGGCTTCTGCCTTTTATCTGCTATCTCTCCCCCCGAACGCCCTCGAACTGATTCGATGAACGTCATGCAAATTGTACCCATAATCGAGTTCCGCCAGGCAAACAGTAGCTACCATCTTTTATGGGTTCGTTGCAATTTTTTTTTCCTATGAGATCGACATTACAAAAAAGGGAAGGGTATCCATGGCTAACTAAATACGACCCTGAAGGTGTGAGAAGTAACGAGGGCAGATGAAGTGCAACCGTACCAATTTCAGGAGGGACCACGTGTTCTTCTGTTTTCCCTTCCCAACTCCATCTGCATAGGAAACGAAATCAGGATCATGTGATTAACGAGAGGAAATTGATAAAATTACAGAGAGTGAACTCTATTGCGTTGGCAATCGTACCAGGATCCGCCATGTTCAGGCTGGTCGTTGAACCCTCGAGATCGCGCACTGCAGAAAAATAAAAAAAAGAATAGAAATTTCCATGACTGCAATAAAAATCCTCACGAAGGTATTTGTATTTTTGACGGAATAATCCCGAACCGGCGGATGCGAGCAGAGACTTCTTTTGTGTCAGAAGTTTGGAATAGACGAGAAGATCCCCAGGGCAGATCTGCATTGGGGGAATCACCACGATGGAATTGCTTCGATGACGAGACGTCGTCAGACTGTCGCCGCTTCCACTCGATCTGATTGCATTCCAAATATAAAAAAAAAACTGATTTTCTCAGAAAATCCTCGGAAGGGAGAATGGGAAACACGGACAGGAGTGTGTTGGGAATGATCCCCGCCGCCGCGGGAACGACTGGTCGTTGATATTCAAAGGACGCGTCGTGGCGACTATGTATGCATCGTATAAAGAGGCTGGGGGATTGGAATGCAGGGGATGAATTCCTCCATCCTATGGGGATCCCATTCTCCACCTGCACCTCTGTCCTCCCTATTCCCTTTGGCGTGACAGAAGCAGAATCCCTGGGATCGACAGACTCACTGTACACATCCCTTTCCAACTTACCCAAAGTTCTTCGTTTCTGCTCCTGTCGTTTTTCGCAGAGAGGGACGCCAGGGACCGATGCGGCTTTCTTTCGTTAGAGGGTGAGACCTGTCCTCTTTTCTTTCCGTATCCTCTTTCTTGCCTTCTTATCGTGTCTGTGTCAGTCGTTCTTTTTCATTTCTTTTTTATTTCTTCAAACCTTAAGTTTTCTGGACGGCTGTCAAGCTCTTAACATGGCACTCGCAAGACATACGAAACAGGTAGAATTCGAGACGAACAGCGCATAATTGCCTCCACGCCACTCCAGTGCACGAGATATTTGGTGAGTGTGCACACGCCCACCTCCCATGGATCGATAAAATCTCGTTCCCAGGTAAATGTGCACATAATAAGGTGAGAGGAGGCTCAGATGCGATTTCGTCTCCTTCGGGAATCTCGACGAAACCCAACCGAGGAGAAAGAGAGAGAGATATTACAGGGGTATTCAAAGGTCTACGATTGAAGAGGCATGTGGAAATCCTTTCACCTCATGAATATTCATCTTTCTCTCCCCGGGGAGTGATGAGGAAGGCCCATAAGTGGAGGGAGGGCCCTCCCCACCAACCGGGATCCGGATTATACCTCTTCAATCCACTTTCCCACATATAGTTCTCTTCTCTCCCCCTCTTTACATTTCTCAGGTGTCCTCATTCGAGAAGCGCAATACACGAGGTCCTTTATTTGGTTCCAGCTAAAAGGCCGAGGGAAAGAAGGCTTTTGACTCGCGTCCATCCCCATATTTATCCTCTTACACTCCACTTCGAGCCTCTAGAGAGGATTCGGAGACCTTCAGAAGTGGGCACTGCAGGCGACAGAAGGCAGCCTGCATGAGAAGCTCAGCCCTCGACCTCCTCGCCTTCCAACGACGCCGAAGAATATAACATTTCGGGGGAAATGTATGTTTTTACGATGCTTTTCGTAGCATAATGATGATGGGCAACGTGCGTCAGAGTTCTTTAAACCCGTTATGGTTTCCAAGAAAATTCATTCAACGAGTCGGTGTTGTTCTGGTACAAACCAACCGCGAAAACGAATGCATTCGATTCGATCTGAAGCCTGTCGCCCGATAGTAATTATTGCGTACACACACCACTGTGTATTATTGGACCACCCATTAGGACACACCCTTATAATCGAGTGTATCGTGTGCCTGGGAGTCATGAAAGTTGCAGCGGACTTCTTGAGGGGAAATTCCCCCCCTTCACGAAGGAGGAATCATCACGCAAAGTTGAAGCACTAAGCAGGCTTATCCCCTCCATTAGCCTATCATCCATCTTTCCGGGAAGGGGTTGACTTTAAGAGTTCAGCAGGTCGCTACACCTCGTTCATGCTCTGAGTGGGTGGAATGAAACTCTTCCATCAAAAGTTCCACGGAGATTCGTTTTCTCGTTGCTCGTGTTTAGTCACAGGTTCACACGGCCAGGATTAATAGGTGAAATTTGGTTTCGATATTTGGGTGGGATTCATTTATTTGGGTGTCAGACTTTGGGTGGCCTCCCTTTCCTTTGGAACGGTCGATGCTAATTGCAGCTGATAAGGCTTCTCATTTCGCCCACGAAATGAAGTCACGAGAAATGAAGTCAAGCTATGCATTATGGCAAATGCTTCGATTTGCTTCGTTCGTTTCGAGACGGATGGAAGATATGGTGCTTGAAGAAAAATACAGAGTATACCATTCTCGTCTCTGCAAATTCTTCGGCTATGGTTCACGAGCAATGGCCTGCGATACTGTTAAACTCTTTCATGGTTAGTGGTACAGAAATTGTACCACCATCTTTTAATGTATTGAAGCATGGTGGTACAATTAATGTACCACCTGTTTGTGATGTTGTTTTGAAGCAGCATGGTGGTTTATTTCCAGAATCACCTTGTATTACTCAAATAAATGTATCATAGTAAACAAAAAAATGTAATCAAAGACACATGCAGTAAGGGATTTTTCCCCCCTGAAATTGTTGTGCATGAGTTATTACCTGTAGGTAAGCTCCAACGGACAGATGAGTTACTTTAAACGGTCCCGTCCGATCAGAAAACAAGAATGTACATCCCCGACGAGGGTATTCTGCATCGCTCGGCCGTAGCAATAGCGACGTTGTTGCTTGCACGGGTGCCCTCGCGATCCAAACAAGCTGGACGAATGACATCATTCCCTCCAGCCAATCCTAACTTGGCTTCGGGTGGATGATCGTAGTAACGACAGCAATTGTGAATGACTCGCATCGCGAACCCACTTGCTGCCCTTGGATCGGGGCCAAAAAGGGTAGTGAATGAAAAAATCCGTCCTCGGGGAGCGCCATTGTCCAGCGTTGGACTCGAAAGTAGATTCATCAAGCACTGCTGTTTTTTTCGATCGTATCTTCTGCTTGGAATAATAGACTCGGCGTCCGAGGCCCGCCGGCCCAAAACCGAGCTAAGGATCACGACCCTACAAGCAAGAAATCGAGACATCCGGGCCAAAGAGACTCATTCTCGGTTCATACTGGAGTCCTTCGTGGTCCCTTTGGTTCCTTCGGCTTCACGTTTTGCTGCAACGAGCGTCCAGGTGGCATTTGAATTTTCGTTAAAGGTGTTTCATTCAACATTCAGAATGGCTCTTGGATGGAGACCACTACTGACTGCCTTGTCCAACATCGAGTCGATGGTTCGGGGTAGTTGGCAAAAGAAAGAGAAGAGTCTCTTTCGACGTTGAAGGGAAGCAACTCTCTTCGACCACACGATAAGCACAATCTTCGGAAAGATGAGTGCAAGCGTTAGTTAATTTTTCGCAGCTACTCAAGCCCATCTTGTTTCACTCATTTGTTCACTACACATCTGCTTGATCCCACGATGAGCCGCGAATCAACAGGTCTCATGTCACCACAGACATCATAAATCCTGTCCGCTAGAAATCCCCAGTGTCATTTGAATGATATAGTCCTCTTGGTCCTTGAGCTTCCGTACACTTCCGAGCGGGTTCTGCAGTTGTGCATATCCAAACATCATCTCTCGGCATCTCTCGCCATCTCTGTCACCTTCACACCATTCGTATCCGGAGTAAGTGGGGGACAATAAATCGACCTTCAAGTGGAAAGACCCTATTGTCCGCGTGTCACGCTTCATTCTCCCTTTTACAAGCATCTATTCGGAAAGAGATCCTTGGTGTCAACGGTCGTTTGCTGGGTTCGTCACGTTCATGGATATAAATGAGAAGGAATGTCGTTACGACGCTGGAACGACCGTGCGAATAGAGCCCACTATTTCCTCGAGTGACGATGGATGTGAGCTTGGCGTGACACCCGACCCCAAATTTTCATGCGATGATGATAAGGTAGGGAAGGAAAACAAACGTCCTGCGACAGGAATTTTCTGTCTTTCTTCCTTTAATAGCTGCTCGAGCGCTTCATTACTTCTCGTCTCCTCTGCTAGTGGGCCGCTAATCCTGACGACGATGATTCTCCAGCCCAAGGATTGCTTTCACGAAACTTAGAAACCGAAGAAATCCAAGGGTGAAGTCGGTGTGATTTGAGAGTAACCGTAGGGAGTCTTTACCGATGTTGAAGTCGTTCACTTTCGATGTGTGGGAATGAGAATCAGTACTTTCCACTTCCAAATATACTTTGTACTTGGGAGAAGAAAAGGACGTGAACGTTTATTTCTTTTTCATTCGAGAGTCATGTCATTCTTGCCATGCAAGAATGCAGGCGAAACGCCTAGATATTCACGGGTGCACGAGTCAAAATCCTTTGGTCAAAGTTAGCTCTCGTCTTTCCATTGGGAATTTGTTCGAGCCTCCATATTTTACAGCAAGCTGCTCAAGTATTGTCGAGTACAGCTTGCTGTACTCGACATTCTGGATACACATCCCGCCTAATCAAGCACACTGACGTCACAATGGAACCATCGTATCACCACACGTGACATTACATGGCGCACTCCAGATTGGGATCTTCAAATTACGTAAAAAGGATACCTGAGCGAGGTGCCATGGAGTAGAAGTGATGCAGGGACGTTTACCCTCATGAGTGGCCTTCGCAGTAGAGCGTTGTCCACGGAGGGCAAATTAAGTCATCTTCTCTCTTGATCGCCTTAGGTTTTTCATGCTTGAAAATTTTGTCAACAAAAGCATTGATCCCCAAACATGAACTTCACATTTTCAGGTGCACTGCATCTTTACGAATGAAACTTTACTGATGTAGCGACCTCGAGAAACGGAGGAAGTACACTAGGATGATTGAAACCTATGCGTGAGCGAAAACGTGATTCGTGGGAATTGTGGGATGGGAAGTTGCATGGAAAATGCCAACTTTCCATTATAGGATTTTTTTTCTACCATACTGTGATATTTTATGCCCTACAACCGTTCCATTTCCAGAGAGCGAGCAACGAGGTGGAATGGCAAGCTCATAACTTTTTCATTGGCCTAATGAAAGATACACCCACGAGTCGGAGCGACAATCGAGCCCCTTTCCTCATCCTGAACAGATCTCCTGAACGGGTAGTCGTCCTATCCGACAGCGGATCCGATGCGAGTCCAAACTGCCTATGTTCAATGGCCGGCACTGGACGTTCAATTGGTGCTGTGCCACTTTGCCTTCGGAGTGGCAAGGAACATTCATGATGGTGCCCTTAACCATCATCTCTCCACGTGCGTCTGCGTCTCCCCTGGGGTTCTCATGGGGGGGGGTATGGGTTTTAAGTCTTCATCTTTTATTGGGTTGGTGTCTGATCGACTTCGGACGTTCACGGTACACGAAAAGCAGCTCTCTGAAGCCTTAGGTAAAATTCCATTTTGTGGTTCTCCGTC
The DNA here is from genome assembly GCA_905338385.1 of Darwinula stevensoni. Lineage (NCBI taxonomy): Eukaryota > Metazoa > Arthropoda > Ostracoda > Podocopida > Darwinulidae > Darwinula > Darwinula stevensoni. Next base: position 31,816 of record CAJPEV010001035.1, read on the forward strand.
TGGCCGACACCGTCATTACCACGAGTCGACGCACGAGCAGGAACATGTCTTTGATTCTCCTTGTTGTGCCATGAGACAACATATGGCAAATTGAAGAGATGCATCATGCTTTGAATTTTTTTTTAGAATTCCAGCATAGATTGTTACTCGTGTCATGCGCATCGAGTAGTCCACGTTACCTATCTAGCTCCCCCCCTCCTCCAAACTGGTTTATTATTATTATTAAAATTGACTGTTATACAGATTTTTTTTTACTCCCTTTGAGCTATGGACTTATGTTGATCGAAATCGAGATTTAGACCAGGAAGGATCAGTGTCATATCGAGGTTGGGAAAGTCAATTGAGATTTGCCATTTTTTGAGAAAATATACCGTTCCAAGAAAAATAGATTTTTCCTTTGAAAGCATGCCCTGAAGGCTCCTCCTTTTGCCTTATTCCATCTCTATGAAAGCAAGCCCCAAAGGGTGCTCCGTTACTTTATTCTATCTCCATTTCTTCGAAAGCAAGCCACGAAGGCGGTTCTGTTTGTCTTATTCCATCCTTCATTGAACTCTTTCCAGAGGAAGCCGGGTGAATTTGACTCGATCCGAAGAGGATTTTCTCATGCCGGGAGGGTTTGGAATCCCTGAATATTTTAGCAAGTCAAGAACATGAACCTAAATTCTTTAAGCGAAGTAGTCAAGGCTCTTACCCTCTGGAAGAGCGCTCTTTATCCCCGGACTCCTCGTCCCCTTCTCCATCGGGTGGAAACTTAGGAGGGAGAAGGGCTCGTCTCCTCGAGGTCAAGGCGGAAGGGGATGGCATCTCCTCGATCGTTTCGTCCCCTTCCTCGTCCCTTTCCCCTATGCATCCTTCCCCTCCTTTTCCCCCTCCACCTCCACCTCCTCCCCCTTCCTCCTCCACGCGTCGACGGAATCCTTCTTCGCCCTCCGCTCCCTGCAAATGCCAGACGAATGACAAATCGCGAGCACGATCACAGATGCGTCAAGAGAACATCTTTTTAGCACTCCACGAAAACGTTGCAGTTTCGGGTTAGATGCATACCGTATCTCTGTTCCATCGATGGCCTATCGACACGCTCTGAGAAAACACAGGGCGGCTGCAGCAGGAAGGGTGACTGACTCAGGAATTTATTTTATTCTTTTATTTTCTGAAGGCCACCGACATTCAGTTTAGATTGCGGGGTCATTCCATTTTGTTGCACGGCAATGTTCTTGCCTATGGCTCAAGCACCATGAGCTAAGAGGACTGCACGATTGCTTCATTCTGCAGTTTTAAAACCACGAATTCTTGGTCCTAGACAGAGAACCTGGCAGCGTGCTCCTGTCCATTGTGAAGAAACAGATATTAATTCATATCAAGTTTCTGCTTTCTGGCTGTCTTTCGGCAACATTTCCAAGAAAAATAGGGCGCATGTTTCCTTCCCATTATGGAGCTATCGTATTACTTCATATTTGAGGGCACATGGGAAACTTGGAATTTATGAGGCAAAGGAATTCCGGAGATGAAGTGTTCACGTGTCTTCCAGAGACCACAAGGAGGATCATTTCCACGTGTCAATCATTTCCTGATTGAATTTCCCGGTGTTCCTTTTCTTTCCTTCCAGCGAAACCACTATCGGTGATTCGAAATTCAATTCACCATCGCCGCCTGATATCGTTTTCGTCTGGTACTTAAGCAAGGTCTTCCTCACGAAGTCCGTGATCGTTGTGCCATCGGCTGTCGATGAGAGGTCGTCACCTCTCAGAATGAGGAAGAGATCTGTTCGGCCAATTCGAATGCGATATTTCGTGCCGCGGTTCTCGGCACGAATATTCTCCTTCATTATTTATTTCCCAAGGGGCAGTGTCACGCCCTTCACCAGTGGTCTAATTTCTCTGAAGAGGAATAATCCCAGATCTGGCTCTCCACCCTTTTTTTTTCTCTCTTCCTTTAGCCCCGCGTTACCAAAACTTTTTGTCCTGGATCGTCCCTCAAGAAGAGACCACTCGATCGCGCCTCTCTTCGATCAATGAGCGAGGAAGATGTCCGCATATTGCTTCTTTCACTTTTCAGTTTCAGAGCCTCCGCCCCTTTAATTTATAAATAAAGGAAGGCCAATGTTGGCCCCACGACCGATCTGCTTTGTATTTTCAGTACTGGGGGAGAGGGAACATAAGAACTCAGAAAATCATGGTTTTGGTCCTCACATAATCTTATCGTCAAAGAACGTCTGCAACTCAGCTTCTAAAAATAAATATGAAACCAAAAGGTTTCCATAAGACCATCTCACCGTCTGGGTATCTGAGATCATTCTTACATACTTGGCAGGCAAGTAACCGGTAACTAAATACACATGCAAGGAATTTAATTTAATTTGGTTTGGGGAAGTTACGCGAAATACAAATATATCTTATACCTCGTACACGTATATAAACGTATGTAAGGTGTAAAAACCATGTTTTACAAGGTGTTTCTGTATCAAGCCCGGATTTGTTTTTCGAATAACTTTTTTCGTACTGCACTGTTTCAGCTCGTTATGGTCTCATTCAAAAGAGCATGGTTTCCCATTTTATGCGCACTTAAAAGTTTTCGATTCATACAGTATGAATACAGATACGGTAGATGGCGCAAATACCACATTTTCCAGTCTTTTTCGGGAAAAAGCGAACATTTTATAAGCTTGAATGCAACAAAAACACAGACAACTCTTACAAAAGGTCCAGTCCCCTGTGGATTTGGAACCAGGTTGATGTCCCGCTAGGCATTATTTCCACCTGTCGTAGCGATGTCCACCAGGGGGAAAATCCACCGGGAGGGAAAATCCACCTGGCTCGAAACACATGGGCGCGAATGGAAAGGTGGATTTCCACCTGGTTCCAAATCGTTTTGTTAGGGAACACGAGTGGAAGTTAATCATTGCAAAGTTGGTCGTGCAGGATTCGGAGAACAGACGACGGTGAGGTCGCGAAGGCATTGACGGCGCGACGGATAGACATGTACACATCATCCCGGAACGCCTGGCGCACTGTAGCGGCAACTTTCCCTTCACGAACCGTTCGGCAGCCAGTCCTCTTGTCGCACAAGATCGTAAAAGTCGCGAAAAACTTCTCATACCATTCTTTGATCGCTCTGTGACCGGGAATAATCGCACTTCTGCCGAAATGTCCACGAAAACGGAGCTGAACGGTGGTTGCACTCAGAGTCGAGTCGTACCAACAAGCACAATGTGCACGTTCTTGGATAGAGAATTGAGGCATTTTCAGATAAATGCTGAAATAACACGACGAATTTAGCCACAAACGAGCGACGAAACAAGGCAGAGAGAATGGTCGAGTGAGCTGTCACAGAGACGTATAACAAACTGAGTGGTGTGCACGCCAACAGAACTCTCTCAGCACTCACGGCATCAATCGAAAAATTTCAAAGTGCGAATAAAATGGGAAACCCTGCTCTTTCGAATCAACGAGCTGAAAAGGTGCAGTACGAAAAATGTTATTCGAAAGACAAATCCGGGCTTTATACAGAAACGCCTTTCACACTTGGGCCTATATTTCGATGTTTACCTCTTGCTTCAGAGGAAAACTTTGAAACATGTCCAAGAATGCCAAGTGTTATCAGCGACTTTGTTGGTTTAGTTCGTAACATACCTGTACCCTGGCTCACTTTCATTTGACTGCCCCTTGTATTTGTATATAAGCATAAAGGAATGATATGGTATCAGATGATGAGATCATCACCTTTTGTTTCCGGGTAATTCGTGCTCCTAGCTACATTTCCTTGCAAATAAATGAACAACGTGAGAACCCAAAACATGGCTTTCCGTGTAACCTTTCGTGTTCCTTCCCATCAGAGGGGACACGAAGCAGTCGATAGTGGGCGAAATTTTCGTGAGAAAATCGGGTCAAGATCGACCCTTGGTAGCTCCTATCCGCTGTGCTGCTGATATTGAGGGAAAATATCCCAGAAAGGAGAGGACTGACTAGAGCAACTCGGTTCATCCTCAGACGTGTCTCGAGTGCCATGTAAGCAAGATATAACGTGGATCTTGCACCTCGTGTCGATCGGAGGAGAGAGCCGGTCCTCGATGCGATCCACTTCCTACCGACTCTTCGTCCTTGGACCGCAAGGTACTAAAATATTGATGAATATGGATCGGATATGCCATTTCTGGACTTCACGATAAAAACCCTCGGACAAAGGAATTCATATGCAAGTTGAGAATCCAGGCATTTATTTTTTCAAGTTTTTCGAGCTGCATGTGCTAAACAGCACCTTGTCCTATGGATGTGTTTGCTGTTCTCGGCGATTTCATAAAAGGAATTGGAATCCAAGATTTTTATTCACAGTTGGAATCCGTTGCCAGGAACGCACGAAGTCCCTTCCGGTAATGAGAATATAGGCTTACGTCGAATTCGGATGAGTTTTTTATTTTTATTTCGAAGAGTAGCTCATATGTTGCAATGAACATTTCAGCTTCCATATCTATGCAATTTATGGACGCCTAGAAGAATGCAGGGATTCCCTTTAAAACCTCCAGGAATATCTGGCACTGTACTCTCAGTCTAAAATACGATGTCATTATGAAGACCCGAGGAGACTTATACCCTGCTATCCCAAAGAAAGATATATGAAAGCATAGGCTTTTCGCAACGATCGAGGTACGAATGCCTATGGAGTCTCTTATTGAAGACAAGGGGAACATCCTCTATGGACTTTTATGAAGTCCTAGCTTTTTTTTAACTTCTTTTTTTAAATACGAAGTATACTGTACATGGCTGATTCCCTCGTCGAACGAGGAAAAACATTTGGACGTGTTTGCCTTTCCCAAGATCATCACGACCGCAGAATTCCATTCATGTTTATATTGGCCTCTACTCGCCGAACAAGAAGGTCCTTCAGAGAACTTGCCTCTCTCTCGCTTCGGGTGTTTTGGAACCATCTGTCATAGAATTCCTGCGACCGACGGAAACGGATCGCTGCGGATCGAAGGTAGGGTAAAACGGGAAAACTCCGGCCCCCGAAAGGTCCAGTCAAACTCACGAAACTTGAGGTCGATCCGACCTTAAAGTGCGTGCTTTCGACCGAACCTTCAGGCTTTGCTCTTTTGTCCTAGTTCGCATCGCTGGGAACACTTGGCGAAGGGAGATAACACAAGAGATAACTCACATCGCTGGGAACACTCGGTGATGGGAGGTTGATATATGGTACGTCCGGGCCTCGTCCAACATCACGACTCCTCACCAGACCTGTGGATGGATGCGGTAAGGCACCTTTTTCATTTCTTTTTCCTTAAAATCAGGCCAAGCGTTAGGGGTCGATTAGAAGAGAGAGGCATGTAATGGTGTGGCATGCGGGGGCGTTCATGAGAAATGAGACGCTGGATCCTGGTTACCATGGTTACCATCCATGTGCTTCTGACCTGTCTTCCCACTGCGGAAAAAAAATAAGCTTCTTCCTTCCTATTTCTCAGGTCCATCAGGAGCAGACAAAGACAGGCTGCTCTTTCTTTTTTTTCCTTCCCAAAATCCCCTTTCCCTTTTCTTCCATCTTCCCACAAATCGATTCCCCATTATTACGCCTCGATCGTGGGCGCTTTAAAATCCCGTTTGATTTTGCATGAAGAGACGTCATTTCTCATTACGGTCGACTGGAAATCGGCCTCGACGGCTTGCCGGCGGTGAAATTCCACTCCAGAGTCCATATACATCCGAAGCTCCAAGTTTCCCAGGACGTGCTTGGAATGAAGACGGGAAGCAGCTCTCCTCTGTTCCCTTTGCGATCGCTTCATTTACAGAGACTTCTTCCCGCTGGAATCCTCACATCCGCTACGAGTCGGTCACGCGAAGCCAGATTTTAATATCGGGGATGCGAAAGGAAAGAAGAAGCATAGGCGAAGGGCCGCCTATGGAGAGCCGGGAGAAGTGAAGGGGTGCCTATAGTAAGCCTGGAGAGATGCGGACCCAGGAGGCTCTCGTAATGAGCGACTGAGTAAACCCTCCCGGCGGGATATCCCTCGCAAATAAAAAAGCCATAAAACAAACCTATGTAAACCCTCCGTTGCAGAGGGATAGCCATATAAGCGTCCGTATACTCCACTTTGATGAACGGGGTTGTTATAAGGAAGCCATCCAATTTCCTTCAGGCGTAACTTCGGAAGGGACTGTCGGATGCAGCTGGAATTTGACAGAGGGGTTGATGGGTCTCTATGGACTTTTGCTACACCCGCCAGATGGCGGTACATGTCCATAGGCGGTATAGTCCATAGGATGGTGGTACATATCCTAGTGCTGTCGCACATGCAAAGGCAAACAATGGAGAGGATGTATAAGCTAAATAATGGAGTACGTCACTCGCACCATTCCAGGCAAGATGCCGAAGCTCACTGTGGAAACGCGTCGCATTGAGTCGTTGTTATTGCCAAAATGGAAATTATAACCAGCTCTCTGTGCCTATCAGACATAACGGAATCTCGTCATCGGATCATGCTATCCCCAGACGGTATCAAAGCTTGTGGCCCTATTCGTAGAAACTGCGAAAGTGGAAGATTCAAATCGTAGTGGTCGATCATCGACTTGGGTTGATTGATGTCCTCCCATCATGGTTATCATTTATATCCTCTCTTCGATGCTTACATTTCATGTTATCACAGGGCCCTACTGTATGTCTGTAAGCATCGCCATCTAGCGGGCATGATAGAAAACCCTAAGCACCTTTAATAAACCAGCTGCATAAAACTGTCTCTTCCAAAATTATGAGGAAACAACAGAGGATGATTTCTCTAATACAACTCTGTACTTGATTCCGTTTTGGACCGACCTTATCTGTCCTTTCACGCAGGGCCAGCGAGAGATCGACCATCACTCATGACGTCACAGAGGGAAAAGTTGACCTTCGGAGTCTATCAAATGTCACCCAGTGCCTTTCTTCTCCTCCCTTATCCCCATTTTCCCTCTTCCCCTTCAGCACGGGATCGGTAATGGCCAGGACATAAATGATGACAAATCGCACGAAACTGGATGTCCCTCTTCCCTCTCACACCCGTTGGTCGTCTCGTTCACCCCGAGAACCTTTCGGAGGAATGACGTCATCGCGCGATATCTCTCCATCGATGGCCCTCTTTTAAACACGATGGAAATATCGCAGTACATGCAGGATGGGGGGGATTGAGGGAGACAGGTTGGAGGATGACAAAGGATTTTTTCCACATCCTCGCATTCCTTCCTGATGGAAAATGCGACGGTAATCCTGCCTTTATTTTTCTTCCTTCTTCCAGCCCAACCAATTTTCTCCTGGATTATCCTCTCCATTTTTTCTCTCCCCTTAAAAATAAGCTCCCCTGACATTGCAAGAGACCATAATGTAGTTCATGGGAGAAGAATTCAAGGAATTTTTTTCTTTATGAGCCTGATCTCGATATCCTCGTCAGCGACGATCTACGGACAAAGAGCCTAATGGGACCAGAAGAATGATATAGAATTTCTCCTTCTGATCCCTTTTCGTCGTTTGGAGACGAAATGGGTCCATTCTCCATTCCAATGGGGTAGAAGAACCAATTATATCCAGCCATTCAGTAGCCCCTCGTCCCCCGTGTCTTCATCAGTGGGATGAGGAAAAAAAAAACCCTCGTAGTCTTTCGGGCGAAGAAAATTTTGATGGAATTTCCTGGAATATCTCTTCCGATGCCTATCTTGTCATCGAGAATACTATTATTCCTTTTTGAAACTGCGGAATGAGAAGGAAAATAAATATATTCAATATGGCCGTGTCCGTATTAGAACAGGGCTACCGACTTTTTAAAGGAGTCGAAATTACGTTTTCAGTTGAATAAAGTGTCGATTCCAGTAATCATTCCAATGAGAATTAATAATGTTATTATACTATAACTGGATAAAACAAAAAAAACTCAATTCCGATTCCTATTTTCCCTCTTGAATGGGACAGTGCCTTGGTGCTAATTTTGCACGATGACCAAAAGGAAGCCCCAAATTTTCTCTTACAGCTAGTGAAACCGAATGAAAGCGAAAATAAAAATAAAAAGGAACATTCCATACTGCCGGTGCAAGGATGAGCATGTATTCCGAGACAGAGATACAGGTTAGAAACCGGCGGAACCCGTAGCATGATCCAGACAGTTCGGGGTTGAGAGCCGGTGACTCCTCCCTCCCCTCCCCCCCCCTCCCCTCCTCCACGCGCCGCACCTTGAGTCTGAACGTGGCGCGTTGAAGGTCCCCGATGGTGAAAGTTCTTCAACAGGTAGCGTAAAGCGATACCTTTGGAGCAGCCTCTGAGGCCGAATTGCGTCTCGGGGGAGAGAGCACAATGGGCCTGCGGTGAAACCGAGCGTCTGGCGTCAGCCAGCCGAAATAATAATCACAATAGCGGTAAATAATAATAAATACCATAAAGCCGTAAGCGTCTGGCTTCTGCCTGAAAGAGCGAGCCCCTCTTTCTTCGGCCTTCGTGGATCGTTCTCGAAGAAACCCCGCAACTGACGCTTCCCATCGTTTCCTATGAAAAACTTGAAAGTCCTGCGACTGTCATTGTGGAACCGTAAAGGAAGCACGGAGGGGAAGACCTCCAACCCGGAAGATTGCTCGGGTAACCTACTCTGCTTTAACAATCGCTTCTCTGGGGACTGAAGCATTACGGCCTCTGGCAGAATCCTTTTTTCCTCTTTACTCTGTACATATACCGCTACGCATTATTTGGAGCTCCAGAAGTAATGTGCAAGGAAAATGAAAGTTCTTCCGGTTTCGATGAGGGAAAAAATTACTATCAACGAACTGTTCCGCTCTGGAGAATAGAAAGAGTGAATGTGAGGTCTTTTTCAAGAACAACCTGTATAATGTATTCATTATATTGAATATAGAATAACATTCTTGTTAGTATATGAAGCCTCAATTAATATTGCTCTAGTTCGAGTACCGATATTACTATCTCCTCCAAATAATTTTTTTTTCTCCACAAGGAGATGATGCAGGGGAAAAAGTTAGAAACCTCCACTGTAGATGGTAAGTCGCCTGCCATCGTGCGCCTTATCACCGGGATTGCACAGGTGACAAGGGGGTTCCAGAAGGTGACACGAGTTGCACTGCGTCTCCCTGTCCGAGTCCGCGGGCTCGGGTTCGTCCAAGGTCGTAATGAGGAGATCCGGTGGTGGAGGGCAGCTCCGCATCTTCCCGCCCTCCAGCTCCGCCGTGATAACGAGTGGGAGGGCACCTCACACCCAGATAGATTGTAGTCAGGAGGCTGCACGGGCACTACTGACTCCGAGCCCCCCTCCGTCTCCCGGTAGAAATCAATCTCCTCCCTCCTTCCTTCCTTCCTTTCTCTGACTGCACTGTAGAAATCGAAGCACCCGCCCCTTTCCTGCATGCGCCCTCTCGAAAAAGGGGAAAATAAAGGAAAAGAAGGACATGCCGGGGGTTTATCTCGTCCGCGGTCTCGACACGCACGCCATCCTTTGATTGACACCTACAAATCCCCTAGTCGATCTTCGTTTGTCCGCTGATTCTGCTCGGATCCCGTCTATCCTCGATGGCGCCACTCTTAAAGCTCGATATCCTTCGCCTCGTGCTTTCATCAACTTTCCAGCCTTAACTGTAAGACTGACCTCGAAAGAACGTTACTATCGACCCAGAAATATGGGAGGCGGTACGATTGCTTGATCAATTCCAGTGTTATTCACGTTCAAACAAGCTCATCGTGACCATCGATTGCCCTCCTTTTCGAGCAAGCGGATGTGAGTAATGATGATGACAGTAATTGCAATCATTGATAGTTCCTCTTGATGTGACGGCAGGGTAGAGATTTCCTTCAAGTTTGCTCGAAGATCATTCAATGCGACTGGCAAGACCAAAGAATGACAGTTCCCAAATTTCTTTACTTTCTGCCTCTCTGAGTCTCTAAAACACCTTCGAGGTTTAAACCTCGATTCACGGTCGAGTTTCGATCGAGGACCGATCTAGGAGGTCAGAGTTCCTGACCGAAGGAGTGACAAGGCATGTATCACGTCACCAGGGGTTAAGCGACACGTAATGATAGAGGGAAGAAAGGAAGAAAAAAAAAAGGGGGCTGGAAGGGAATGCTACAGGAGGGATATCGATTCCGCGGAGGGCATTGCATGCAAGAGACGTTCTTCAACCCTCAAGACACACATGTTGCTTTTGCGTGTCCATCCATCCATCACCTGATAAGCATTAATAATCATCTCTTTCTTGACAGGAGGGAACCATTATCTCACACCTCCGCTTCACGTCCTCTCCTGTCGTCTTCTCTCTGCCTTCTCGAGTTCCTCGGTTCATCTTCCAGGTTTTCTCATTTAAAATAGTTTTTTTTTTTTAAATCAGCGGTATGCCATTCAGCGATGATATTCAAGAATAATAAAAAAACTTGTATTGGGATTTCCACTTTTGGTTAATACAGAACGACGGGCTGCGAAATGCGTCTGGTACCGAGTTCATCTTCATCGAAAGATAAAGACACGAAGGACCATTCGATTATGTTATGGGTGGCTTTAAGCCGAGTGTCGAAAAGGGATTTAGAAGCAATGCAGTCGAGGACACAAAAGGCACGAAGGCGTCGCAGAAGGAAGAAAACTTTCCCTTCTATTTCCTGGGGGAAATGGAAAGAGAGAAAGAAAAAAGCTGGAAGGAGGAGTGGGGAAGAGAGAGGAAATAGTTTGATCGTTGTGACGCCTAAGGAAGGAGGAGCAATTCATCTCGGGAGGACTATTATGAAAAGGGATGGGGGGAAATCTCCATGAGGCGGTGGGAAGAGAGGAATCGATGAGAGACCGTGGATGTCCCTCTACGGAAGAATTCCCCATCCTCCTCCTTCCAGCCTCTTCCCCCAGGTGGCAGGGTCCCCCGTCCCTCTCCTTCCGGCCCTTTCCCCCATGTGGCAGAATGTCCCTCCCCCTCGAGCTCTCGCATCGATTCCAAGCCCCACCTTTGGCCCGTGACGAGATCCCAAATTTCTTCTTGGACGCATGCCCACATTCACAAGGTGAATAATAACCTCTCTCTTCCTCCGAAAGAAGGAAAAAGACAGGATTCCTGATGGAATCTCATGATGGGGTTCGCGCCATTGCTTGGGAAGCACGAGATGCAAGAACCACTTCCCTGATCAAGCCATCAATTATTTTCCCTCGAATCACCGAAAGCACCAACCATTTGGGACTTATTAAGGTTTGAATGGGAACTATATATCGGTAAGGTATAAAACTGCATGACGACCTGTTCCTCGTTTACCAGGTGGAACGAAAGAAAAATTCGCCCAAGAAGCCCTCGTGATGGCTAAAACTATTGGTATATGCTGTAAACCGGATCTGGAATGTGCAGAAATCCATTTAGACATTGGACTCTTTTTCCATGGGAATTCCATGCCTCGCCAAGCTGTCCCACGATGAAAGTGCCATAAAAGAGACAGTAAAGATATCATGTGACACTAGCCGTGACAGAAGGTTGACGTGAAATAGAAGAGGAGGAAAGGTGAGAACCATGGGATTAGGTCTATATGGCGAATATGAATCCATTTCGCTGATGAAAGTTTTTCTCTATCCCTCTCATTTTATTCTTTCTGCCCGATGACTCCTTGCGTGCAGTTAGGTATCATTACGGAAGCACATAATCAACCCTAATAGTGAGGAGATTCCTGGAAAAAAGTTGAGCTAGGCACCTTAATCCGACACGGAATAGAAAGATTTCTTTCCATTTTTTTTGGCAAATGTTAGTCGGAGAAGCCGGCTCCCTTTCCCGACAAGTTCCACTTTTTCTTCCTCATGTCAGGGAGGGAATCGGATTTGACATGAAGTCCGACTCACCTGAGAGATCGAAGCAAGTGGTGGAATGCGACTTGAGGATGTATTTCAGATGCTTCGCTGCGAACCTCCGATCCATTTCAAATCGGTGATTTGAATCGCAAATTATTGTTTATATCTGAAGAAAAAGAAAATTTTAAGAAGAAAAGGGAGAAAAGAAACGCAGTCGAATCGGCTCATTATGGCACGGTCCGAAGCTCCACGAGAGAAAGGTTTACTCCGGAAAAAAAAAAGAAAACTCCAATTAAATTCTATTGAATCGATGGCCCTTCATTGCAGATCGTGGAGGAATTTCCTCGAATCGGGAAAGATCCTGGAACGGACGGATAAGGAGTGGTCGATGGCAAAGTTTCCCTCGCAAACTGCACTGCAATTCCTAATTAGTTTCACGGCAGGGATCCTAGCAGTCGATAGAGGGGGGAGGGAAGGCAAAAAGAGAGGCTCAACCTTTTCTTCCTCTTGTTTGCACTGCCAATAAAGGAGGGACGATTCCCCTCCCAATGGCAGAGGACACTGTCACGACCATGCTAACAGCGTCTTCCTCACGATATGGAGTAATACAAGGGAAAACGCAACTTTCTGTTATTGGCCTCTCCCATGTGGGTACTGTGTGTCTACGACTACAGAGACATTCAAGGACTGTCTGTCTCAGACACCTGATTTAGGAAAATGGAAAGGAAGGAAGAAGGAAAGAAAATGTCTGCTATTTTTTGGCATTTTATAATGTTACTCATCAATGCATTTTTCAAGTTGAAAAGTAGCACCACCGCACCGCACCAAGCGATTGCCAAAATTATCTTAGCACTAGATGGAAAGCACCCATGTATGACGAACACAAAATGGTCTTATGAGATTTCCCGTCTATGGGAACATCCTGGTGTCCTCTAAATCGATAAATAACGTAAAAAACCGCGGTGCAAGGGATTTCAATGGTTAGGTGCGCTTTTGCTGGTTAAAGCTGAGGACTGAAGGATATTAACGGGAAATATTCTATTTACATCGTGAATGCATTGTACATCACAATGCATAATCACATTTACGAGGATCGGTGATTGAAAAATAGATGAGATTGACAAAGATAATTGAACAAATCTGCAGCATGAGGAACACTTACATGCGTAATCGTAGGGCATGATGAACTGGAACGTTTCTATTTGGTCTCCTCCACCCAGACGCATCATCAAGAAAAAAGAAGAAACTTCCAAACACAAAGGAAAACTGAAAGAAAAGAGAAACAGAAGAGGAAATCAAAGGGAATCCGGAAGAAAAACAAAGGTGAGACGATGACAAAAAAAAATTCAAAAGCGGAAAGGAAATGACAAAAGACAGGAGCTCTGCTCCATCTTTCAGTGATGCCAAAGCAAGAAAAGTAAAATCCGCTTTGCAAAAGCGTTCGCATGAAATGTTAAGAGGATCAGCAGGAACTACTTGTAAGTACAATGCGTCCATTACGTTGATTGAACCTCGGAAATGCTCCTGCAGTTAATCGTTAGCTCACGGTGATGGATCATTCATTATCTGGGGTCACGCAAGGAGGACTCGTTGAAAGGAAATCAGCGTGGAATCATTGATCGATTGCTGGTACTCGAATCGATCCCGACCACCCTTCGTTGCATCTCGAGATGCTCTAGGTCAGGGGTGTCAAACTCAAATCGGTCGGCGGGCCGCATTCCTTACTCTGAAGATGCCTGCGGGCCGCACCCATAATTTTCCCCCGAAATTTGTGCTAACAGATAATTCAAACAGAAATTTCAAGAAATTTCAACATACGACGGGCCGGATGAACCACCTCCGCGGGCCGGATCCGACCCGCGGGCCGTATGTTTGACACCCCTGCTCTAGGTCAATACGAAGTCCGATGTCCCAGGAAAGGGACACGAGATTAATGCCCTCATCCTCGGAAGAGGGCGGGGGTTATAGATAGGGATAAATTGATTGGGGAATCATGTCCTTGTCATGCCAGACACCCCCTCTTATATGTGTGCCCTTCCTGTTGTGTGAACGACGGGGGACTCTGTGCGAATGAGAAGAGGAAAGGGAAGAGGAAAATGGAAGCGACGAAATGGAGTGCAGGGCGTGAATGAATGAATGAATGGATGGATGTCTTCACTCATCTTGGCTGACGGCCACGAACTCTCCTCGTGGAATGGTACTATATAAAAAGAAAAAACTCTCGTCTCTTTCCTCTTCGTTCCTTGTGTCTCTCTTTCTCTCGTCGTGCCCTTCATTTCTCCCTGAATGTACTCTCCGAGCGCGCGTCGAATATTAGTCCGGTCTCACTCGCTCAAAAAGGCTTCTACCGATCATACTCCCTGTTTCTGCGTCTGATATCTCGTTTATTATTTTGATTTCAGTCAAAACTACCATCGTACAAGTATGTTTTTCTCTGAGGCCTTGTCAAGAGGAGAAAGAATTTCTCTCTCTTGGCGCCGTTTTCGAGCTGCTGGCATCAGCGGATTGTTGTTTTTCTTTTCTTTTTTATATTGACATTCCATGACCGGAAGGAAAAAATCCTCCAACTTATGAATGGTGTGAAAGAATAGAAAGCAAAATGTGAGAGCTAAAGGAAGAGTCGAGATCCTCAGAGTAAGAGCCTGAAACTACCTAGAGCAACTCTGTTTTCAGGTTACTGAATCATAGATACGAATCCTCTCATCCATGCATGGCCGTCCCGGATATGGGAAGTCTTTGTTCTTCTCCAAGCGAAGCAAGACTCTTCAGTCATGCTCTATCGATTCGTGTCTTTCCGGAATATCTTCCTCTTGCTTTTGGCCTGCATGACCCGATCTCGAGAGGCATGTCAAGCCTGAGATAAGTTATAGCTCTCTTTCATCGAAATGAGTGTTGAGTGGAATCACGATTCACCCATCGTGGGATCATGTCGGATGACAGACTCCCAATCCTCTGTAGCAAGCCAAAGACGAAAGGAGATAAAAGAGGGAGAGGATCATCGGTTGGGAGGTGGAGACAATAAGGCGAGAAGAGGCTTTTACATGACGTGAGCTCCTCCAATGAGAGCAGAGTGATCCTCTTTTAAACGCGGGGAAATTTGACTCTCAGTGAGCATCTATCTTCTGCTGAATGAAAAAACATACCAGAATCATGTCCAATTTCTACTCAATGAACGTGGAGAAATAGAGCTTTTGTACTGGTTGTGAGGGCGAATCGCGTGCTCTCGAGCAATAGGAAACATGCTATGAAACAATTAAAACCCTTGAGCTCTCCCTTTGAAGGGGGAGAGGTAGTTTCTCTGTGTGGATTTGAGAATCCACCCAAGCTGCGGATGGAAGTGCCTGATTCGGGATGCACTTGGGAGGTGAAGCAATTCTCTTCCTACCGACATGACCCGAATATGAATGAAAGCCTAGTAGTGCAGAAAAGGAGGACCAAAAAAAAACTAGAAGGCGCTGAAGAAGAAAATTGGACGAAGAGACGATTCTACGAGAGACAAAGGCCGGCAGACTCCGGATCCTCAAGGGAAGAGTCCTCTTCATCAATGCCTGGAAGTTGCTTTCGACCGGTAGGAAGATAGCGATGAATCTCGACTTTAGTCATTGTTGCGAGTCCGGTAAAAACTAACTGAATCAGAATAGCCGAAGTACTTCTCCGTCGATCGGTGAAACTCTCGCGGCAAAGAGAATTCAAAGCAGTTTTATAGAGAAATTGTTCCACATCGCCTACGCTTTTTCTTCAGTTACGCATCAACTCCTTTTTATGATCGTAAATATCAAGAACCCATTAGCCCTTTGTCAAGAGATATGAGATGAAATCCGTAAGAAGGAATGGAATACTAAAGATGTACCGAATGCGGTGCTGCAATGCTTTGTAGTGACTGAATGGATCGATGCTCTTCATTTATGCTAATAACAGGGCAAAAGCAGGCAAGAGGAAAATAGGAGACATTACAGAAATGAGCCTAAGTTCTCATTAGAAAAAGATGGGTGCGGAAAAAATGGGACGGAAAGAGAAACTATACAAACAGTAAGAGAGAATGGATAAATAAAGGGGCAGACCTCCATATTGACATCTACAAACGGTTTACTTAACAGAGAATCTAAAGGTCTACCCTGGGCTACTACTTCCTGCTTGCTCATGTATTCAGGTTTCCAGGAAATATTACTTTAGCATTCTCTGGAATACGTTCAAAGTAAAAAATATATCTTCACATTTCTACTGACAACGAATTTTCTTTTATTCCTGCACAGCTGCAGAAATAATATAAAATTCATTGATTCCTATGCGACGGTAATTAGCCTTTTGTTCGCAATGCCTTAGTGATCATTCAACTTGAAAATTCTGTTTCATACCTACGCCTGTCACAGAGTACTCGAAATGATACCCCACGGCAGTTCACTATGTACCAAATACATTAACATCCCCCCCCATATGACTATACACAGCTTAAAGTAGCAGGCAATTGTTTAACTCCTCAAACCAGTAATTTTTCTGCAAGCATCCCACCCTTCGGGGGTAGTTTTCTTCATGAGATTTAACTGTACGCTTCAAGCGCACAGAAAATATTAATAACTCTCTTATCACTGATCTTATTTGCTTAGTATTAAACAGCGATAGGATAATGAATTTAATGCCACATTTCTTACAGATTTCTACAAGCTAACGCACAAGGCTCTGAATACGTACTCGGATACCGGCTTCAGGGGTTGATCAACAAAAGACACACTCCGCAAATTTGTTCCAGCGATTTATTCTTATTTTTTGTGTCGCATTTTCACTGAGGACCACTTCTTGCTACAGTTTCAGTATTACTTTTCCAGTTGAGTACATTGCTTAATTAAGAATATAAATTGCTGCTTGAACCAAGAATATTGTGATCTTGTCCTGTGCGGATCACAGTAAAAAAAACTTTTTTAAAGTAAAAAATTATTGAAGCTGTTTAAATATTTTTGCAGTACAGCTTCCATGCTATGAAGGGCGGACTATAACAAAATACTGGTGTCATTTGGATATACAGAGTTGGCCAAAAGAAAGGTTACACTTAGAGTTCCATGTTAAAACAACAACAACAAACAATAAAAATAAATATTGCAACAACAATTTATTGAAATACCAAAGATCAAAGTAAATTTTCAAATACGTTACCATCACATTCCACATGTAAGCCAACGTAAATGATTTTATTTTTATAACGTAAGTTGTTGTTAAGTGTAACCTTACATTTAACCCACCCTGTATACGAGCCTGCTGCTCTATTTCATTTCAATAATCCAATATATTCCATAAATGTTTACGTACAGTGGTCCAAAAACTTAGGGGCCACTTTATCAATCATATACCTTTTGAATGAGAGAATGAAAACCATTAGTGCCACAGGCTCCTGTTTGCTGTTCTTATTTCTACGAAAACGGACATTGGTCAAGATAATCCAAGAATTTAGTTATCTCTGATTTTAAAAAAGAAAGGCTTCCAAATTCTGTCGCTGCGGTTATGTGACATTAATACCATCCGATCATTGCCGTTTTTCACACAATACTTTATACGATCGAGGACGAATTTCTACCCACTGGACATAAGTTGATGCAAAATAGAGTCTTACCTTCGGTCAAGACGTTCGAAACCTGCCTGTTTACGGAAAGAGAAGGGAAAATGTTCGAGCCAGACCATGTCGGCACACTGCCAAGCACACATGACAGACGCGAGAGAGAGAGAGAGAGAGAGAGAGAAGGGGGGAGGGATGGAGAGAGTCGAACCATCCGAACGCGGTTCAGTTACGAAAGAGATACACTCCTGATGTCCCCATGGTGATCATCCGAAGATCATAATGTAACGCAGCAATGAGGATGACTTTTGACTTTAACGTCTTTTCCCTCTTTTCCCCACTTTTTTCGTCTGTGATATATATAATTCATAGGAAATGAGCTGGGTGCTATTTTGAACCACCCTACATGAAAGAAAGAATGAATCCAAAGCGGATCCCTGTGGAACACCAACTTATATATATTTAATTGAGCTAGATATACGTTTACATGAAAGATGTTGCTTCTTCCCATTCAGATACCTGTCGTTACCGTCTCTGAATATACCACCCTTCCAAATGTCCTACTGAATAGGAGGGAGCATCGATATGGGCCTAATAATTACCCACATTGCCAATTTGCTTTACCTTGCAAAAAAAAAAACAGATGTCACTCCTATTACTCTCAGACCCTTTGGGACCTTTCGTCATAGAAGACAGACGTATATGTATGTCAGAAGAGACTAATACTTGATAATGCGTTTTTTGTCTAGCTTCTGATGAATTATATATCCAAAAGCCTTACATGTTTTTTTTTTAAATCTTATTTAAATTATTTTCTTAAGGTTCGAGGGATGACCTTTGAAATGCCGATCAGTGGATTGCTGTAATAGGATCGTCATTGTGAAGGAAAATGTCGCTTGCCTTATAATAAATGTAGAACCAACGAACGGCAAATTCATATTTCCACTCGCAACGAAGTAGGAAAAAGCGAGTGGCTTGCAAAGGTCGTTTGAATCGATCTTCCCTGGTATCCTCCAAATAGTATCGCAACGAGGCAGAGAATGCCGACTCTTCTCGTCCTAATAAGTTCCTTGTGCGATTCCGGATCGATAGGATCGTTGTTTCAGCGGAGCCAGCTAGCATGGCCTTGCTGCCCCTCTGTCGAGCCATTTCGCGACTGTGCCTCTGAACTCGCTTTGATTTGGAGGGCTCATGGGCCCAAATGACTCGAGACTGGCGCTGTCCAAATCTCATTCTCTCCTGCGTCTCTCAGATAAGAAAAGAGGCAGGAGAAGTTCATTTGACTCTCCATAGGGTGTCGTTCACCTGCACTCTGTCGTCCAACTTCCATCGAATGAAGATTCATTCATTGTTCCTGCCCCCGCTTCCACCCCCCTCCCTCCCCACCCAGGTTTTCCAGCATAAAACTATTGATTGATATATTACTGATTATGTACAAAGCTTCCGAGATCTACGAGATAAACTTTGTAATATCTTCCTGAAACTTTACATAATTGAACTTCTCCATGATGACTCATGCGATTATGCCGAAGATAATTACTTTTACAAGGAAATAAAACTGAACAAGTGGAAATGCAAAATTATCTGACTCCAGTAAATCACGTTTGAAGAATCCGCTCTTTGAATTCCACGGCATAACTTCATTATCTACTCCCGTTTAATCAGCATAGCGGAGGTCTACAGACTCCCAAGTTCGTTAACAGCCCCCGTCTTTAAACGTTTTGCCCCATCCAAAACGTTTTCGAATGCGTGGCAGTTAATGAACTTCGGAGACATATAATATTCATTAGAAGATTAAAAATAGGATCACCGAGGGGGAGTTTCATGACTCGTTAAACAGAAATCTTGAATGTTTCCGAGAGCACCTGGGGTTTTTTCCCCTCCCCCCCTAATCCCCCCTCTCCCCCGTATTTGAATGCATGAAAGCGAAGGGAAGACGTCAGAGAAGGAAGGATGTATCCTTCTATAATGCTATAGCATTATGAAGGATAGACCCAGACCCATCTGGACCCCTGCCAGATGCTCCCTCCCCGTTGTTCATTCGCACGTGAATGCGCGATGAACGACATGGACCCTCGACCCCCCATTTCTCGATTGAGGAAGCATTACCCATGAGAAAAAAATTATTTCTGTTACATGCGCCTACGTAGACGAGAGGAAGGAAGTGGAATGAAACTACTTCTTCGGTCGAGTGAGTTAGACCACAGCAGATTTGGCACGGCATTCAAGCGGAACTCTCACTCAAGAAGTCCTCACGACTTCGACAAGGGAAACAGAACTGACTGGGAATTCTTGCCAATGCTAAGAAAGAAAGGAGAGACAGATAGAGGATGAGCATGTCGAAAGGAGACGAGAGTGACGTGGGTACTTTCAAGTTTCCTCTTAATTGTTTTGAGGATCCTCATCCTCACCCTTCCTCGGGAACTTCATCTAGTCCGCGTCGCGATCGAAACATACAATTATATCCAGAGAAATGGTCCTCCGAGTTCGCTGGGTTCAGCAGACTCTTATCTGTTTGCATTCTTCAGAAGTCGATCAAGGAGTGAATAGCCTGGTAGATGCAATCATGCGGCCAAACGAGATATTTCTCTTCCTCAACATCTGGCACGGAACAGAGCCTGCGCGTGACTATTAGCATGAAGCGGAATGAACACCAGATATGGAAAGATACCACTGATGGAACATCAGTTATGGAAATGCAGTACTGGAGACGCCGCTTATTGCGATCACCTGTTATTGTCATCAGCTGGATAATGAGATCAAATCTCGAAAACTTAAACCAAATCCAATATTTTACTTATAGTTTCCTCCGATGTTATCACTTGTCACCGGATATTGTGTAATCAAGGTATCAAGGTAGACCACTGTTCTATCCCTATAATTTACTGAATTGTATGGCATTTAGGGAGGGAATAGGGGTGAGATTTCCCTCCCCAGGGTTGAGGGGGACTTTTCCTCTCGACCACGAAGAGAGCTTAAACGATCTTGAACATTTCTACTCGCTAAGCAACATGTGTATAATGCTCATTCATTTGAGACAGTAGGTCACGTTCACAGTGCAGCAGTTTTTGGGCCTGCAGTGTACAATCAAAGCAAATTGACTTGAGCATTAATGAGAATGTGAATCTTCTGAAACGTTACGACGAGTTGCCATGGGTTAATCAAAGAGAAGCTGCTGCTAAGCTTGGCATGTCTCAGCCATGTCCAGCCTATACGGTGCTCCAAAGGACTCTTGAACAGCGCAGTGGTACAACAGATTACAATTTATTCTATAATGTACATCTTCAATGTACAATTTGGAGGGGAAAATTGAGGGTCTCAAAACTGTGACTTCCACGCAGAGGACTTTGGAAGACTTTCTCCTATAAAATCGATTTGTTTGGAAAAAAAAAACCTGCATTTTCGAGTTTTCATTGATTACCGCTGCCTATTTTCATCAGCCGTTTAATATTATTAAATTATCCCTGCACCAACGTGACCCCAATAAGCGGCGTCTACTGTATCAAACTTGAAGTCTGCAATTGAAGAAATGTGGCCTCACATAGGGGAACTATAATCTGCAAAGTATACAGTTGCAGATATTGCTGGAGATTTATATTATAGAAAATGTTCCATTTGCCTTTGTTGATTCAATGAAATTCTGCTGATTCAGCACTCTCATGGAATCGCAATGGAAGCTGAGCTCAGGCGACTGGAAGAGAATCGAAGGATTGAAAGGGCTGCTACGTCTGAATTCCTTCAAGTACAAATATCCTCGTGTGCGTACAAAGCCAGTTGCAACTGAAGCAATATAATTCAAGGAAGGGCGTCACTCAAGTGTCCTCCGGTGCCTGCGAGCTTGGCCATTTATTGAATGCGGAAATACAATTTTATGTGATGTAAGTTTAGTTCCTTGTGCTTTGTTTCAATTATTGTTGCAGATTGAGAGATCACGTAACGGTACCCATGATACTGTGATTAGACGGCGTTCAGTTAATTAATTTCCTACCAAGGAAGAAACGTCTGCTGCCGAAATCCACCCACCTTTACAGGCTGTGAATCTTCTGCCGATTATTTTAGATAGATTCGAAAACTCATTTTGGAAATCTCTCGGGGAGCATGCAGGAGACGTGTCGGAACCAACGGGCTTGAGATATCTCAATCCAAAAGATATTTGGGGAGACTGGAGATGACATTGGCACCCGCCTCTCCCCCCGAATGCCCTTTCAGACGACTTCATTCAATTTTTTATTATTTATATCGGTCTTCTCTTTAGTGAAGACTATCATTTCTAGGCACCCCGTAGTTACTCGACCGTGAGGTCCTCAAGAAATGGCAGCTCTCCGCATCCTTTCTCTTGGCGTAATATCCGCTGCAAGAACCTCATCGAGACAGCTTGTATTCCCGACCTCATTCTTTCGGTCCTTCATCACAGTTCATTGCCATGGATGAGGGAAGGGAGGTAAACAATCTCTAAACCCGAAAGTTTCGCATCCTTGGAAATGTTGAACGTCGCAACCATAGTCCTCTAGAGTTTCTGCTAATTCCGGAGATGAGGGAATCATAACTGCATGGTAATAATAACAATAACTGCAGAAGATGGGAGACGGGGCAATCGATCTCGTTTCCGTATCGCCCGTCACGCGAGAATAAGACCGCAAGGTACTTAAGATTCTCCACCTGTTCCGGTTCCCTCAAACATATACTGTAAAGGGTACTGTACAGGACTTTTAGAGAGGACCGCAACCTGCACTTTGAGGACGCTCAATTTAATTCTGTACATACTGAGTGGAATCGGCCTAATACACTCTGAAGCTCCCGTCGAGATCGGACCCAAAGGCATCAAGGGCAAAATACCCCTGTAAGTATTTTTACCAAGATGCAACTGATGTTTGCCTCCTCGAGTCCCTGGCTGTGTCAATAGTTTAGTTCCTATCAACGTACACGTGGAACAGGAAAGGAGAGCGAGTTCAACCCAGGAGGAGCCCAACACGCACCGAGGAGTCCTTCCCATTCCCGTTCACTCCAACTCAGCTCCTTCAATCGCTATAGAAGGATTGAATGACCCAGTAGCTGATCCCTTACGAAACGTCCCCCCCCCCCCCCCCCTCCCTGTGGATTTGGAACCAGGTGGGTGTCCCCCCTAGGCGTTATTTCCACCTGTTGGAGCGATATCCACCCGGGGGAAAATCCACCTGGCTCGAAATACATGGGCGTGAATGGATAGGTGGATTTCCACTGGGGGGACGTCCACCTGGTTCCAAACATACCCCCTACCTAACCTACCTATCCACCCGGTCAAAGAACCGGGTGGATAGGGGGTGGACGTTTTGTTAGGGATCGTTAACTCCTTCAGCAACTTCTCCGCAACTTCACTCGGAGCACACGGTCGTATGCCTTATTCGAGATCCACAACGTACATGTGAACCTCTTTGGCATTATCGTCTCGTGCACCGGGGCTTTACTGTACAACTTGAACCGAGGAGAGGATGCATAGAAGTCGCTGAACATAAGCGAGCGAGAAGAGATCATATCTCAGAAAGGAAAGTAATGAATGCGAAGCGCGTCTCAAATACGTCACCATTACTAAGAATGAACAGAGCCGTTCGTAAAAGCAAGGTGAGGAAGGGAAAGCATAGCCGTGTCGACGTCATTAGTGGGAATAGGATTAGACAGACGAAGCGGAAAGCTTTCTCTACTGCTTTCCCATCGACCCGGAGTTCTTCCTTCCCACTCTTCGACATGAAAATTTCAACACCGGACAGGCTTTCCTGTATGCTACAATGCGCAGCAACGTACCAGAAGACCACTTCATCGATTGCATCTCATCGCCATGCAACAGCAGCGTCACCCTTCATACTTTTGCAGCATCTTACGGTGTCTCTTGTGAGAAATCGAAAGGTTTGCATGCTCGGAATTTCCCAATCAACAACTATGGATTGGCAACGTGAATATGGCCGATTTCATAATTTAAATCGAATTTGATTTAAAAGTAAATTAAAGTTCGTTTCTTAACTATATAACACTTAAATTCGAATTTCGAATAGTCGTATTGATTACACCAATCATGAAATGACTTCCCTTCTATGCAAACGAAAAGACTTTAAAGGGCATCGCAACGAGTGCGATGCGAGGGACTCCTCCTAATCCCTAACCCTTAATCCTCCATTAAGAGCATTTCATTTCCTTCGGCCTCTGGGCTTATCTAGGATGTGAAAAGTCTTTAAGGTAAACAGGCCTTAATGCCCAAGAGATAGGGCTCCACGGCTCTGCTCACCTAATTTTGAAATGGAAAATGAATAAGGACTTCTGCTAAACGGGTCCCTCGGGACTTTCATGAAATTCCCTCTTTTCTCAATCTCTAGCTATTTGATAGCGAAAAAGAACCACGTGACTTCAAGCTCGCCTGTCTGTTTGGTACGTACAGCTCACAACGCTCCATACCTTGGTAGGAACGGGAAAATGCAATCGGAACGAAATATCGACATTTCTTCGAGGAATTCAACAAGAAGGACGACTAGAAGCACATGAAAATTTGAATCCAGGATATTAAGGTCCCGTAAAATATGGTCTTCGAAAAAAAAAAGAAAAATACATATATACCGCGGGGTGAAATTATCTAATATTAGGCTAAAGGCAAATTTAGAGATATCAGTATTAGAAAGCTCTCTTTTCAGGCATATGACTGGCAATCCTGCAAAATGGTTGCCTAGATGCTGTCCGTTAAAAATTAAATCTATTTCTGTAAAATGTAAGATGAAATTAGGCGACTATCGCACGGTAGCCTATTTTTAAAATGTGTTCCTTGGAATGTCTGTTTCTTAAAAAGGCACAGGAGCAATTTATACATACTCCCAAACATGATTTATTTAGACTTTAAGTCGTTACAGAAAGTATGCATTATTTTTCCCTGTAATTTGAAGAGATTGCTCGTGTTATTACGGAGGTGGGTGACGCTAGTGACCGTAGCACGTACGAAGTAGGAAGGATTCAGACTTTTCTGAGACGCAGTGGGCAGACCCAAACAAAAATGACAAAGATTACTGCGTTATTGGAGGGATCAGTGCCCCGAATTACCAAGTATGAAGCTGGACTGAGCCTCCCTCCGCAGGGAAATGCGGATGAAAGAGCGTCTTCAATCGACGCACAGAACATTTGCTAGCGTAAAGGACGCTAAAAAGTGCAACTTGCAAACAATCGCAGAAACGCCTTGAGCAGCACGGCGTCCAGGTGTCAGCAAGATGCACATGGAGGCTTCCCATCATGAGTGGTCTCAATACACGAAGACTTCGAAAGGAACCGAAACTAACGGAAAAGGTGGAAGGTTAATCGCTTCAAACGGGAGGAAGATCATCTCAAATGTGCAAAATAGGATTTGGAAAATGTTTTCGGAGCTATATGCGATGAAATAATTCAAAATGCAAATGTCAGAGATATTAGACAAAGACCAAGTTACAAACCTCTTAATGATATGATTGTCATTGCTAGTAAACTTTCTCTCATTTCCTTAATCGTCATAATGTGATTCAATTTCTTAATTGGGCTAGCTCTTCCGATTATTTGCAATAGGTGTGCTCCAGCGAAGAATCCACTTTTCGTGTCATGGAGGATTACGTTTCATAGGTCTGTCGACGACCAGCAAGAAACTCCCCCCCTTCATGCTTCCTCTCTGTGAAGCACCCAAAACGTGTGATAGTTTGTTCTGTTATAGCGTCAAAGGGGTCTGGACGATTTTACATTCTTAATGACACGATGCTTCAGGACCAATATTTACATGTGCCGAATTTGCTAGTTTCTCAGTTGGAGGAGTCGTATCCAGAGGGTGACGCCATTTCCCAAGTTGGTGCTCTGTACCATTCAGCAAAGAGAGTTATGGTGTAGCTAGATAGAGGTAAAATTCCTGTGCTAAAATCAATGGGAAATTCACCAGATATGTCTCCAATAGGAAATTGGTATGAATACAGGGATTAGAGCTTTATATAAAATGAAATAAGATATTTTCGATCTTAGCCTGGTCAATTTTGCACCACTGGATATCTCGTACATAAAGGCGCAATAGACACAAAATATAAAGAATAGAGGAAGAATAGAAGACATCGGACTCCATGGTCTCAGGGGACCTCATGCCTCCGTTCCGATATCATATCAGGACTCCAATATCTTCCATCATTCCTCTATTCCAATTTTTTTTTGCTTTTATTGCGCCTCTATTGCCTTTGAGAGGCTTGAGCGCCAAGTTGCCTGACAGTGAGTGCCGAGTGGGATTCACCATCAGACAAAAAATATACCGTTTTCGGGCATGAAATGAATGGAGTTTCGGCACTGTGAAAATGATCTCTCTCCTTTGACACCATGATTAAGGTTGCATTTAAGCCATGTCCTCATCATAGTATTCTGAGTAGTATCGATTCTGATACAACGACAGTAATATTATTCTACTAAGTAGACAACAACTGCATTTAACAGTGCTGAATCTTCTTCATCCACCTTTTGCGCGGAAGAAGTACTTTTTTTTTTTACTCCACTTTGAACGACTGTCGCTTGTTATTCGGACAAACTAGACACGAAACTTCCAGGAAAGAAAATTTTGTAGTCTTTCCAATGGGATACGGAGAAATCCCTCGCCTAAATAATCCACAGTGGGTTTCATGAGGCGTCAAACAGAATATTTTTTTTTTTTTGCCACCCGGTCTATGTACTTGTGCTCGCTCGACCCTTCGTGAGTATATTTTGTCCCTTTAGATCTCCCCCTTTAACACTTATTCTTCTGCAGGTACCTCGAGGAAGATACAATGCGGTTCAGTAACGGTTCCAAACTTTCGGAGTCAGATTCTAGATAGTGTCTAATTTTCGTTTGATGGGATAACTTGCAGTTTTAATTTTCTTAAGATGAAATAGGTGTTAGTATATACTTCATTGGAGCAGAATAGTCAGAGACGGAGGAACAGGTGAAACCCATGCGTGCATGAAACCCTTTTCACCACTTCGTCCGCCGAGTCTCTTCACCACCGACACTACCACACCAAAGACTAAGTCGAAGAGGATGAGGAATTCCTGCAAGCACTCCTATGAGCTGCGAAACTAATTCGTGCGCTAACCGATCCGGATCAGATCTTGCAACAAAAATGTGACGAATGTACAAATATCATCAGCGATTCATGCTGGTTTTCCTTCTTTCTATCCGGTTTCAATTAGGCATGGCCCACCTACCATACTGTTCACTAGTGAAAAAGAGGTAGCAATAATTGCACATTGCTGCTTGAATGTTTATTCTCGGTGGAAATGATCAATTTTGACCCACCATCCGATCTCCCTTATATCTTCATCAATAAGGAGAGACATTAAGGAGTCTTTTATTCCATGAAAGGGCATCTGGCGACTGAGCACCTGCTGGGCAAGTGTGAACTTAGATGACGAATGGGCTGATATGGCTTCACAGCATGGACTTTTTCGCTTTTGCATGGAAAAGCATGAATAAAATTTATTCTGTTGATCTGGATCAAGGTATACAAAGGATTTTGAAAAGCATTGAACGGAACCAATGATTCTGAAACTTGCAGGAAAGAGGTCAGGAAAGCCTATGTTTTACATGCTTTTTCTTGAGGAAAAGCAGAAAAAAAATACTTGGAAAATGCAATACCAAATGAGCCCATCCGTGAATTGATTCCACATTTGCCAGACAGGTGATCATTAACCAGCCACGCAAAGGTAAACCTTTACCAGGCACGCAATCAGGCAAGTAACCAGCCACGCAAAGGTAAACCTTTACCAGGCATGCAATCAGGCAAGTAACCAGGAACGCACTAAAAATCTTTTGGTTGTAAACATAAGTAAAACTTCACTTTCTTCAAATTTTTAGGCGTAAGGGCCTTTGGATCGTCCACGTTTCAATGTTAACTATTGTGACGGGCTTGGCGGCCTGTCTCGTCAGACCACCCTTCCGAAGTACTGAATCCGGCACGTTGGGGTACTGGCGAGATCCGCCCTCCAGTCCGCAGACCGGATGCCGACACCGGGGATAACTGTAGCCGTACAGGAGGCTCTAGGATCGGGGTGAACCCCAACGAAACTCAGGAGCGCGGATACAGCCAATCATTAATGCGAGCCACTGGTTTCAACACAACCGAGTTTCTTTACCAGACCAATCGGGGCAATCCGGCCCTTCACAATGCAAAGGAATGTCACAGCCAAGAAGGCTTAGTACACATGAACCAAATACAGACTGTGATTGCCAGACGCGAACGCAGACAAAGGGGACAGGGACAATACCAGAGCCGATTAAATTTACCGTCTAGTCGGAGATTCGGTACGATGGCGTAGAGGGTACAGAACCTCATTGCCTTGGTTTAGCGAATGCTGTCCTCAGCTCTCCACAGCTCTCCACACCTCTCCAAAACAAGGTCCTGCTCGGGTAGTCATGCCCGCTCGGTTCTACTTCCCTAGGGGGTGTAGACTATTCCCTCGCGCTTAACTTCTAAACAACTTCTACCAGGATACCGGAGAAAACATTCCTGACTCCCGACATAAGGGTGGTACACGGGGACCCATCCTTCCCTCCACACATCAGATATTGGACATAATAAGTCACCGGTTTAGGTCGTGGTAAATAACGCGGCGCCAGAGGCGCCATCTCACGTCAATCCAAAGAAATACATATGTTCATGGGTCTGGGTTACAAAAAATACCCTGGATTATATACACGATTGGCAAATATTATGTACACATCGTTACACTATCTACTGCTTCAGACAAAAACGTCGAAACATACTTTAGGCTGAGAAATGCTTTCAACGACTTGTTGGTATTTCTATGCTACTGTAAAAATATAGGGATGGTACGGTAGGTGTCGGATAGTAAGTTCGCCTTTTTTCACCACGCAATAGTGCTTCTCGCAACAGAGTTGGTGCATTTCTTGGTAAATAAAAAAGCAATATGCGAACCTAAAACATAGTTTTCAATGCAATCATTGCTAGCCCTTCCCATAGCTGTAACTATAAAGCAGATCGACATTAGAGTAGTAATTGTCCATTTATGGCCAATGGGCATTAGGTCACGCTGTCAATCCAATAATGATGGAAATTAAAGAACTGGTCAAAGTGGAAATCTTGAAAATGGTTTTCCACACTTCTAAGGTCTATGAATGGTTCTATATTTGAGCCGAGAAGGCGTGGAGCTCTGATTCCTTTGCTTTCAGGGGGATCATGAAGGTCAAATTTGGTGCAACAGAAGCTTCTTCGATTTCTTAGGATTTTTAAAATTAATCTGGAGTTAAATCGAATCTCATTTTGTACTTTCCAGGAAATTAAGTCAACCATAGGGAATTTCCTATCGGGATGAGATAACAATTTAAGTATTCACAGCAAATATATGCTAGGTTCTACTCACTGATCACTCGTAGATCTATTAACAACCGAATTATCTATCATGAACTACTTAATACCGAAAAAGTGCTGAGTGAGCGACAAGCACGTACGAGGGGCACTTTAAATTTCTTTTTAGAATAGGTCATTTTGAGCAAAGCTTCATGCTTTCTTCATTTTCCCCCAGATTTAGTAGACTTTGAAAATCACAAATTTGAGCTTTGTGCCTTAATTTCGTTGCCATTGGGCTCTATTTTTGCGGCAAAGGTTACCAGCCCCAGATGGACTCTATTGATCCGTTATGCATATGGAGAAATGACTTATCAAAATGACATAAATGACATTCTCTCCGAGATGCAACGTGCTCTGAGAGACCAGGCACCATCATTTGCCACCATTCATCGCTGGGTCAACGACTTCAAGTCCGGCCAAGAGTCCTTTAAAGATGGGGCCGACTCTGGCTGCCCAGAAACTGAATGTCTCAAGCATACATGTGAAGATGTGTGGAAGCAACCAGAGGATTGTCGCTTCACCTAGCTGACAATGGATATTGGCGCGCATGCAGTCAGCACCCATCTTCGAGAGAAACTGAAGATGAGGAACTTTCTGCTCCGAATTCGTGCCTCATTCACTTCTCGAAAGCAAAGAGACCACCTGGTGACTGTCATTTCATGATTATGGAATTTGAAGACGGGGAGCCTCGGTGAGTGGAACACATATTGAGAAGTGACTACACTTGGGTTCATTACGACTACAGATGTGGATCTTTGAAGAATTGATACTACTTATCGGGATCAAACGTCCCAGGAATTTAGGGAAGAGTATGTTTGCCAGGTTCTTCAATAGCGACGACATGCTCGTTTCAGTAAGATAAGGAAACTAACACATAATTAATTCGAGTGTTACAACAGCCAATGCCTATTTCCTGGGCCTCACTGAATTGTGACCTAAGACGCAACTCATGCCGTGGATGTTGCACCGTGATACTTCTCCGCAAGCCTGTTAAACCAATTGATTGGTTCCAGGATAATGGTATCCACGAACTCCCTTCTCCCTCCTACCCAAGTAACAGTATGTTGATGAAATGTTTCCGAAATGTTGCCTATGTTGCTCTATGTTGCAAGTGAGATGTAAAAACATTGATAAAGCGTTGCTTCGTTTTCATTTGGAATGCTGCTGCGAGACTTCTACGAATGTTATTGCAGCATTTGCTACAAACATTGAGAGAATGTTGACACTCTTGACATTGACAACGTAGCGACAACATTTCGATACAACATGGACTTAAACGTTTAAGGGAATTGTAAAGTTGTCCTCCTTGCCACGAGATGGAGATGTAGGTCTCGCTTTTCTCACAGTAAACAAAAGTGCCCTTCTCCCTTTCCCTGGAATAGTCCCCCACAGGAATGTTTAGTACCTTGCCATATGTCTCGCATTGCCTCATTATAGGAATCAATGAACACGGACACTTCACTTGTTATCCTCATATTTGAGACAGATTCATGGGGCCAAGATCAGAAACAAGCTCATATTCCCAAAAAGGACTCTTTCCAAAAACTCGTCGATTGCATCCCACAGGACATTAAAAATGATGATAGAGAGTCTGTGCTTTCATTCCTTTATTTTCTCATCCTGAGAACTAGATGAGGAAAAGGACTGAATTAGTGGACACTCCATATAAAATTGGGGGTGGACCTTTTCCTGAAATGTGCCAAAATCAGCACATCCAGGGGAAGATTACCTTCATAAATGTACTGTCTCCTGCCTATACATGATACAGATGATGTATTATGAATGGGTAGGGGTTATACCAGTACAGGCTTCGTCCTGTTGATGGGAAAGTCTGGGTAGAGAGATAAAGTATATTATATGAAATGATAAAATAAATAATTCAATGACAGAATATAGGTCCAATTCAGGGCCAGTGAAGCCTATGCTTTTCCGGGTAGTTATGCCAATATAGGTCCAGATTAGGTGCCAGTGAAGCAACGTTTTCTACGAAAGAACATTGCAGCAACATAAGTCATGAAACGTTTCTACAACGTATATGAAAAGAATAAGTAACGATTTGCAACGTCAATGCAATGTTCTTTCGAAACATTTGAGCAACGTTGACGTTTTGGACATTTACGCATAGAAGCAACATTGTCATCAACATTTCCTAAACGTTGCTGGAATATCTTGTGTTACTTGGGTACTTCCATGATCTGGCTCCCAGTGACTCATGTCTCTTCCTCAAGATGGAAAAACACCTCATGGGACGTCATTTTGGGGGCGTTAAGAGATGGAAGAAGATGTAACAGCTGGTTTTGCAGATCTTCAGCAAAAACGACTTCTCAGCATGCTTCCAGAAGTGTTTCATTTGCTTGCACTTACGCCTGTGTTGACCATAAGAGGGAATACTTTGTGAGACTGAATAAGCGAATTGACCCATGCAAATAAAAAAAGAGGTGTTTCTCAAAGCTTTTCGAGTGCCCTTCGTATTCCTAAACTTTCCTACTTGCCTCCTATACGAGGTTTCTCAGAAAGTACTTGTCATGACTTCGTTTATTCCCATGAGACAGGCAATTACTACGACTTTTGACAGTACTCCCCCCCTGTCACAAGTTTCATCCGTCGTTGTCAATCGTCCATTGCAGCCTGAAACTCTCATTGAGGGATGGTCAACATCACTGCCTGAAGGGATCAACAAAGTGTCGTTGTGATGTCCAGCTATGGGTGCCTTCACTTGAGGAAGGCAGTAGAAATCAAAGGAAGCCAAATCTGGAAGATGAGGCTGGGGGGTTTCGACACTCCACCTTTCCCGTAGAAGGTCTGTGCTTCCCCAAACCAAGGTATTTGGGCGCTGTCCTGGTGAGTTTCCCTGTTGCGACCTTGATCTCTTCTTTGCCATTTTCTAAAGCATTTTGGTAGGCATTTCTCAGCATGCCATCTTGCTGCACCAGTTCTCCCCTTTGGCAATAGCTCTTCCGCCACCCAACCATTAAAGAGAAAGAAGACAGCTTACATGATCTTGGGAGTCAGTTTGGTACAGGAAATGTTTGGGGGCAGTTCACCTTCTGCACTCCAGACTGTTTTCCTCTCACCCCACAAGGACTTAGCCATGTTTCGCATAACGTGAGGACGTCGCACATGCAGTATGCATTTTGTGGCTCGAATAGATTCAGGATTTCTCGCGCCATTTTGATCTGTTGCTGCTTCGCCTGTCAGGGCGGTTGGCACACATGTCAAGCACATTTTCCTGGTGTGTACAGTAGGTGTTGCCTAAAATTATCATGAAGGTTCCCTTCTGATATACTCAATTCACAAGCTGTCACACCGAATGGCACATGTCGATCTTTTTCCACAAGTTCTCGCACGGTCGAGATTATCTTCACCTTGGAAAGATATAGAATCTGCTCACAAGTTATAGCTCGGATGACTTTTTGGCAGTCATCTGAAGTGGGTCGAGTTCTCTAACTCGTATCAATGCCTTAATGCAACACGGCGCTATGAAATTTTGGCACTGCGTAGAAGAGACTTCAACGCACAGGTTCATATCTGGAACAGCCATCAATCTTTCCAATGTCGACCTTCGCGAATTCATGACAATAACTTCTTCAATGACTCTCCTACGTCTCATGCAGCTCTCCCTGTCTCTCTCTCTCCCTCTCTCTACCTCTCCCTCCCCTATTCTTTCTTTCTTCAGTTGGTAACTTTGTTTTATGCAGGAATTTCTATCACCTGTGAGTTCCTCCTTCTTGGACGTTTTATGAAAGTAATGAGACCGTGTCGTCTGTGCATTCTCAGCCTGCGGAATCTGCACTTATTCGCTCTGATTCAAAGGTCGAGAGGTTAGCATGCTGCCAGCTCCATTGCTAAACGTGACAGCAGAATTACATTGAGAAAATTTTCTAAAGAAGTGCAGTATTTGATAAGGCATTACTGTCACTCCATCAGAGGCCCAGGAGATTCAGAGATTATTAAGAAGGATTTCATTTCCTTGACAAATGAGAAACATTTCCTTTCATCTTCAAGTTAGGGAAGGCGCATCCGAGATGGTATTCTCGAAGGGCCCTTCTCAGGAATCCTTCCAAAAAGTACAATAAATTGATTTAAAAGTTTTCATGTCTTCTTGACATATTTATAAGGCCTTTGCCTGTGGTTTTTTTGGGGACGCAATCTAAGGAAGGAAGAGGAAAGATGATGGTGCTTACGTGAAAGAGTAGCAAGTAGCATTCGCCCGCCGCAAAACATCTGCGACGGGCGAATGATACTGTGGCGAATGCAGTGACTGGGTTATCGGTATTAAAACCCACATCGTCGGCATAGTCAGGCGTGGCAGACGTATTTGCAAGTGGGAAGAATGTCGCAAAGATGGATTTTCCCTTGAAGGGGGGGGGGGGGGGGTTACTAGTCAAATATAAAAATATGAGTTTTTAGATTTTTTATATTTTATAATATCTAATATTTTACTGTCACATTCTTCTTCGGGTTCCTAATGATGGTCCTGCAATATTTCATTCATATATTCATAGGTTCCGGAAATACCCTTATCCCTTTAAGGCCTTACGCCCACACATGTTGGCAAATTCCCTTGAATTTCAGCAGTTTTCTGTAGCATTATCACAGCATTGCAGAATGCAATTTTAATAAATATTGTCTTAGGCTTACATATGAATGTTTTCGTAAAATTTTAGTTAATGTTGATCCCAGACAATCGACAAATTGCATGGCATAAAGGTTTTACAAAGCCAGCCAAGCATCAGCAGCGATGCCAACGATGCTAGTGAGTCTGAATCTTTCTTTTACGGCAAAAATTATAACGAAATATTCAGCAGACCAAAAAAAAACCTGAATTTATGAATGCAATAACTTTTTCATATATACTTGCAATGTCAGAGCATAAGTGTTTACAATTAATTTGTTCCAGAGGTTTTTTCTTGCGAAGGGTCTTGGGTTTTGAGGTGAAACCACAAATTTTCATGAATTAATGCGATGTTGGGTGAAATACTTTAGGCATGAATTTCATAATAGGAATCCTGCACTGACATTGCACTCATATCTTGGAAACCCCTATGTTTTAATTTAATAACATAAAACTTGTTCTTGCGGCCTCTGGAAATGTTGCCAGCGAAAAATATACTCATAATGGGGATAAATGGGAGTTTAGAGCAAACCGATCAATCCTACTCCTCATAGATTGGCCTTGAGGCCAACCCCCCTCCCTCCCTCCCCCGCCAATATTGTCAATAAAGTGGATGCTAAGGAGCATCATCATCGTATTTACTCAAGCACTCTCTCTTCTTGTCCTTCTCCTTAAGCTACTTAAGTACCAAAGAAATAGATAAAAGGGATGATTTGTTTTTCGGTCGTTGAAAGTGTAGAGGGCAGTGAAATTCTCTGCAGAATGTAGGGCAGTGATAGAAATTCCGAGCCCCCTAAGCTTGAAATCCGCCCACTAACCCATGTTTGATACTCATGGTTTTGGGATCTATGTCATTTGAGAGGAAAATGCACTCACTGTCCATGCACATTTTGAGACCGGACATTGGGTGATTTGGTTGAAAAAGACTGTCTTATATTACGTTTAGTTTTGCAACGTGGGGAGAGGAGAGGGTCGGGTTTGTCACACCTACCCTATATACGTAGAGACGATTGGTGCAACAGCGTCCGAGTGCGTGCAGTGATTTTCAATTGATGGCACTTAGCACCCTCCCTCCCAATCCTCTCACGTACTTTCTCCTTACATTTCCGTGGTGGAAGGGGGAGAACTTTACTCCTCCCGAAGGTGTTGACTTAGCCAGGGTCAGTTATTAGAGTACAGATGATGCTCAAATTGCATAACGTGTGGTGCCATTCAGGAGGAGGTGGGAATGAGGGAATGTGATCTATCGAAAGTCACTGCATCTAAGTTCTAACGGAAAACTAAAAGATATTGAGCCTCAAGGTGGCCTGCTTGCGCGCACTCGTACACATACCGTTGTGGCATCTAATTGTCCTCCTCTACTTCCTGCATTCGGCGGTGAATGTCACAGTCCTGAACATTTTCTGCGACCATGCGCACTCCATAAATGTTGACACCATCTTTTGGAAAACATTCCCATTTGCAACGGGTCTGCCCGCCTGACAGCTACAGTGCATGGCATTTTGTCGATAGCCTACCCTCTTCGTGCCACACAGCAAATCCGCAATTGTATTCATACCTCGTCTGCCATCGATTTTGTGGGCTTCAGCTATACTTCTCTCGTGGTACTAATCCCTACTCTATCCATGGGAGATAATGAGTTACGCAATGTACAGGGTGAGTCTTAAATCTGGAAACAAAGGGGGATGTGATATTATTAAAATTTTATGTCTGTAAAACTTTATATTTACAAAAAATGCCGAAGATGATGCCCCTCTGTCTCAATGCATTCATTCAGTCGCTTCACTCATTCCTGTTGAACTAATTTTGATAATGCATTGAATCAAGCTGAATCAGCACCGAGAATCATATTTCCCTATGTTTCCAGACTTAAGACTCACCCTGTATAACTATTTAAGGTGAAAATGAGGCAATGGCAGTAAAGTTGACTTGAGAAACTAACCAAGGGGAACATAGTGGGACTGTAAGAAACGACGGTTACAAGATTGAGAAAGGCGATAAGCAGAAGAATTTGTTTGGTCGGGGAAGCTCAAAACCATTTGAAATGATGGCCTTCATAAAAAAAAAACAGTTAAACCAGATTCGGCATCAATGAATCTCTTGAACCATCGACGGAGTACCCAGATACTTCTCTAAATGCTAACTTTTAATTCTCAACCTTTTCCTTGCTGTCCGCTACAATGCTCTTCATAGCTGAAGCTGGCCGAAGGTCAGTCCTTAGACCAATACCAAAAATCCGTGCGTTTTCCACAAAACTTCCGCCTTCTTCGCTGCCAAATCTCTATTTCTTTATGACTGGACGTCCTTTCTTTCCTCCTTTGGTTCCTTCGGTAGGATGTCTTGCATGGCCTCATTTGTAACTACCAGTCATAGAAACTAACATTTTTTAGACTACTTTACATAACTGTCATTAATTGATATTATGCTGAAAAAAAAACCTCAAACCTTCCAAGCATTTCCTTAACGTCTTCCGGATGCGCTAGAGGAGCCTGATCCCAGGCATCTGCAACCCGTTTTCGGAGTGCTCATTAGTGATTGGCGAAATGCGCGAAAGGGATGGTATTTATGTATCATGGAATGTTGTAAAAAAAATGTTTGCCTCATTCCAGACACCTGGGCCGTCTAATCAATAGACACAATAGCGCCTATTACCTTTCTTCAATCCCTTCCGGTTACAAAATTTCACTTCCTCGTATTCCGTTCTGAGAACGTCTGGAGGAACGAAATCGGGCATGTTACTAACCCTCTCGATATAGATTCGTTCCAGCAAATGGTGATGCATCACTTCGTTATGAGAAATGAAATTAACTGTCATTTATTTAGGCTTTGCGTGCGGGCTCCAGTCCCGTCCTCCACGGTTGCTAGAAATCGCGCCGGGTTCATGTCGAACTCATGAATGCTTCTGCGTTCGTATCGTTGCTTTTAAGGCATACTACATCTTGGTGCTGAATTCAAGAGATGAGGTGAGATCGAAACAATGGCTAACATTGGTCGATCGATGTGGAGGGGGGGATACGGACCCAATGTGCATGGACATTCTTGCTGAAAGTCCGCGCACGTTTGCATCAGCCTAACGTTACACCCTCTCACTGAGATGTTTGGAAAACCCCGAGATTAACCTTTATAGGCCTAATAGTGGATTAAGTGGAGGGTTGAGAGTCTTTTGAACGTACCAGACCCTGCAGGCAGTCCGTGGGTTCTCAGTCCTTCATTTCCTCATACTGAGAGCTAGATGAGGATAAGGACTGAATTCGTGGTTACTCCATGGAACATTGCGGGTGGACCTTTTCTGAAACGTGCCATATTTAGCACATCCAGGGGAAGATAACCTCCAAAAATGTACTGTCTCCTGCCTATACATGATAAAGATACTGTATTATGCACGGGTAGGGGTTATACCAATACAGGCTTCGTCTTGTTGATGGGAACGTCTGAGAAGAGAGGTAAAGTATATGATATGAAATGATTAAATAAATAATTCGATAATGACAGAATATCGGTCCAATTCAGGGCCAGTGAAGCCTATGCTTTTCCGGGACGTAATGTCAATGTACAGTAGGTCCAGATTAGGTGCCTATCAACATTGCAGCAACATATGTCATGAAACGTTTCTGCAACGTATATGTAATGAATAAGTGACGATTTGTAACGATAATGCAATGTTCTTTCGCAGTATTTGAGCAACGTTGACGCTTTGGACATTTGCACATGGAAGCAACATTGTTCATCATCATTTCCTAAACGTTGCCGGAATATCTTGTGTTACTTGGGTAGGTTGAAGGAAGGGGAAAGCCTTTGGAGAATGATTTTCACACTATTTCATCAGCAATGTGCTTTCACCTACTTTTTAGGGTGACAGCAAACACAAACAATCAAACTTGAACAGTGTAAATGTTCGAATTTTTTCATCGGAAAAATATTGTTTGGATCCTGCTCATTTTTCCCTGCTAAAATATAAATAATTAAAATGACGAACCAAGACTGAAAAGAGATCATCCTACGTTCAGTGTTCGGAGGAGGAGAGGATTTTGCTTTCTATAAAAGGAGACAGGAGACAGTGAGTCACTCACTCAGAAGGCAAGCATCTACCCAGTCACTTTTTTGTCTCTTGGACCTCTTCTACGCATGCTGTGTTTTGTTGTCACTTTAAGATTCAACGTGGCGTTATCATTGAACATTCTACAACTAAACTCTTATATGGTCTATGCGGATCGCAAGAGCTGAATTTATGCCGATATTTTCTGCACACCTCATAATTTTTTTAAGGATTTTTGCAACAGCAACAAAGGTGCTAGGTCAGTTAGTCATGAAGTTATGCAACACGGATTGATCATGGTCATTCTGTCACGTGGTCTTTGAATCACGTCCCATTCTATCACTTGCCTTGTAATCACATGATACTCGCATGTTCTCTCTCTTTCGCCAATCGAGGTTAATTTGTGTGCTAGGAAGTGCATTGGGTGTGTGGCCAATAACAACTCCAGTCTTAAAGTCAATAAATCTCTATTTTCACGAAATTTGCGCTGTGCCGAAGTCGATCTCCCAAGAGACTCATTACATTTCGTTCAAAGTCATTATGCTGAGGCAAGGTTATGAGAAGGTTATAAGAAATTAGAGTCTGAAAACAGACTGAAACTACAGATAGGAGAATAGAGGAAGCCCCAAGGAGCCGTTCTTGGAAATCATCTAACGCTCTATCGAACGTCTCTCACATTGAAATTCATTTTTTTAGGCCGGCTTGTTTTCACAGATGCTTCCCCAGTAGCACATAAAAATTGAATCAACATGGAATAAGCATTGAATCAACATCCGGACGTTGAATCAGCATTAAATCAAAGTTGATTCAATTGGTTGTGTTACGAGGGTTTTCATAAATATCTTAACCATTTCATTACCGAATAATCAAAATCGGTTTCAGCACAAAGTTTGCTCTAAGTTTCTTCAGGATTTCCTCTAGATTCCCTTGGAGGAGACAGGAGGGGGAGGGAGGATGAGGAGGAAGGAGGTGAAGGAAGGAGGAGGAGGGAGGAGGAGGAGGAAGGAGGAGGCGGCAGGAGGAGTAGGTAGGAGTTTGATCATTCTGAAGTGAATGGGGCCTTACAATTTTACAATTTCTGAATTATTTTCAATAATCACCAATAACCTTGCTTTTGCATAGCAAAAACGAAAGTGAGAAAATATTTCCATGCACAATGCAAACTTCGTAAATGTATTTCCAGGAAGAATGGACATATTTGAAGGGTGATGACATCTGACATGTGATTGAATGACTCGTGATTTCTGGAGTGATTTGATGGAAGGGCTTCAACTGTCAAAGATACGTGATTAACCAGCAAATCACCGTAACAGCAACAAAAAAAACCGAATTCATCAATATATTTAGTCCCAGATTATCCACGCATCCAGCCTTCCATCCCTCTATCCATGTATATAATCGGATAAAACCGGCTCCAGCTTTCTCATAGATGTGGAAGAGAAAAGGTTTTTCTTCCCTTCTTCATCCTTTTGGATATCCTTATATTCCCTTCTCTCTCTTATGGATATCCTTCTAAGGATATCCATAATGAGGAAAATAATTCCTCGGAGCAGGTGGTTCACTCACGGCTCACTCTTTTTGCAGAATTTTTTTCCCTCCATCCAGAGTGTGCCAAGAAGAGCCGTTCGAAGATCGAACGGAGGAGTGCAAACATGTTGGGGACTCGCACGCGATCTCCCAGAGGGTTTCTCCGTGCAATTCAAATGCCCCGGGCACAAGAAGCCCTCAGAAAGTTTTCATCCTCTCCAAATTGATTGCTTTTCCAGCCCATCAAAGGGATGGAGATTTCCTCGGGCGTGGAAGTAATTTCCACCGGGCCGACGCTTACATCGCGAACGCTCACGACCGATCATTTCACCCCTGATATGCCTCTAAGAACGTTTTCCGCCTCCTCTTTTTGATCAGCTTTTTCATCCCCTTCATTTCCCTCCGTTCCCCTCTATTTCTTCTATTCCCTCCTTCGCACCTGATAATGCCAAAAATTCAATTTCGGCATCTCGTTCCGGGAGCAGACATGTTTATGGCCAATTCCCAGATATGGATCTTCCAGCATGAATATACAGTGTTTCCTGTCATGTAGCCCTAGAAGCACGACACCTGATAACTCGCGCCTTTTTCTTTTCTACCTTTGATATGTCTCGTAAAATCGTAAACAGAATGCATTAACCCAGTAAATGAATTTAAAGTGTCTAATGAGCGCACACAAATTCATTGACAGGTGATTTCTGCCTCAACTTTGCATCGTCCTATGCCAATTGCTCCTTTTTTTGCTGACAGAAAAACGATTTCCGAGGAAAATCGATATGAGCGCGCGCGCGCGAAGGAGGCAAATAACGGCAAAGAAAATATCCTTATTCGTGGCAAACAATGAGGACTTTTAATATCCTCTCATTGGAGCGCGAGTCGATTTTCCCCTTCTTAATTCACGAGCACGATCATTTTTGCGAGGGATGAAATACGGTTCTACAAGATCGCACTCCTACAAATGGAATGGAAATCGCACCCAAACACGCAAGTAGAGAAGGAGCCTCTCCTTTGTATTACACAAATGTGGGTGCAGGCTGGGCCCGGGAGTATTGAATTTCTGTCACAATTTCCGGAACATCTCATCCATTTTGCGAGAGGAATGCAGCGGTCGCGATGACCCCGAGCGGGACCCGCTCGACTCTTGGAATGACGGCATCAAAGACAGAGGGAAAAGCAGGGGATTGCACGGGAAGATGACTTTCGACCTAGCGGAGGGGAATTTTCGCATTTTCCCTTAACGATTATGCAGATTGGATTTCCTTCGTGTTCTGGAGAAGGAATCGCCGGTTGAACGAGCTCGAAAAGGCGGCCTCGAAAGGGGAGAATGATGGATCCGCGCTCGGTACTCGGGACTTCAAACAAGGCCTTCCCTTTCTCCTCTCAGGGAAGGGCTGCCACGACCGATTCTGTTCATTTTTCATCGGAAGGAGGCCTCCCGAGATCTCCCCGTCCATAGAGCATCCCTTGGTGTCTCTCGGTGCCCCATGGTGTCACACGATGGGGATTCACCTACCCGGAATAATCTGTGGGGCAACTGAATGTCATGATGAAATATACATGATCCCGGTGGCTTCTGCCACACCTCTTTCCTATCGCTCCCTCTCTTCAAATGATTTCCTTTGCTAACCTTCTCATACTTGAGTTCCTCTTTGACTGTCCTACCATGTTTTATGTGGAATGTCGATCCCATCTGCTCGTATAACCTTGTCATGATGCATGACAGAGCTCTCATTTGCGAATGCTCTCAGTCGTAGCACTTGCAGAGCTTGAGTGGGAGGTGGGTGAGGGAGGGGTCGGGATGAGGGGGGGGGGCGATGGGGGGGGGGGGGGGGGGTGGACTCACGTCGTGTCAAAGCGGATAAAGACCTTACGAGGAATATTTAAAAATATGAAAAAAAGAAACATAACCGAGACGTCGATGCATGCCAAGCACGCAGCACATACAGATCTTGCCAAGCTTCATGTTACGCCATGACTGACGGTGGATAAATAGCTGGCACTCGAGGCCACCGTGAATCTTTAGAGCGATTCCTTCTTCGTTTTTCACCGATGCACGACCTTGAATTCCAATATACCTGGACAGACCAGCCAGTTGGAAAGGACGCAAAGGGCGATGGTTCCCGTTTCCGTTCCCCCATCAAAAGATGACCCAAAGTTATGCCAATCTATAAACGTCGGTATGTCGTATCGGTATGAAAAAGCACGCTAAAAAAATCCTGCAAATATTCATGTCTTCGAAGTACTTTTACAATCGATTACAAAATCAGCTTTTCGAAATACAGTGTTTATGTGCTGCCCTCTAGTTGCGGCTTCTGTAGGAGGAATCGCTGATTCGCGAGACTGATTTAAAAGAACTCACCGATTTTTAGGACAAAATACATCCCACATACGTTAGGCAGCGACGGCGTGAATGCGGAGCGATTCGGACCGGTGCCACACGAGTACGAGAGAGACCACGGCATACGGACATATCTTAGGGGGGCGTGAGGTCACTTCGCGATGCTCGAGACACGCCAGGCGGACGCGACAGAGCAACAGGAGATGAAGAACCACGTGTTCGAGCAGAGAGAAGAGAAGAAAGAGCATTGGTTCTATGTGGGCTGGCACTCTTTCAGCAGGGGGGCGGAGGGGAAGCAGCCTGCATTTGCGCATTGCTTCTCCCCTCCCGGAAAACCGAGTTCTTCCTTGGCAACTTCCAGGTCCGGACAGAGTGCCTATTAAATATTTCTAAAACACCCACGTGAACTTCTTCGACACGTGACCGAGGGTTCCCGGCCGTATTTAACCCTTTCGAGGCCGTGGAGCTTGGAAAGCCTCGGGGTCGTTTCGAAATCCCGTCGAAAGATAAATACCAAGGAATTACCGGACGTGAGGGGTCTACTTCGCGGCACCTCGAGGATTAAATGCTCGGATCCCTCTTTGAGTGGATCCCACTAAATCTTGAACTCGTTAAATTTCTTGCACGACGCACTTGCAGCATCTTTAAGCGATTTGGCATGGCGCACATCTCGCAGCGGAGATTTCATCGCTAGAACTGATTGAGGCTTGCGAAAAGACCATGTCTTTTCGGGGAAACAGTAGCTACAAGAGGGAATACAGGGAATACAGGAAATACTTCTCCATATTTCATGCAAGGAACAGACAACCCTGAAAAGGATCTCGCTGTCACTCGACCTTATACCTAGTAAATAACAAATCATGTCTGCTTTTCCTGGTCTATTGCAGGATAATGGAGTTTTCTGGTATCTCATTGATTGCATTTTCTATATAGAATTTGATCCGACCAAGAAGTAATTACGATTCTCGTCTGCAAGTGATGAATTGATCCGATGATTGATTGATCCTTGATTAATCGATAGTGAAACTCGTAGATTTTTCCAGTTTTCCTTTATGACGGGTACCCAAACATGGATCTCAGCTAGTACCTTCAGTACCGACGCCCTCAGAGGTGAGAAAATTCCCCTGTATGTAAGATATAACTCCTTTTCGAAAAGTCTCTTTCCCCTCTCATTTTTGACACGGTGATATTGTGTCGACGACACTCGTGGAATCTTACGAACACCTTCGTAATGGTCCAGTCGAGGGATCGACTGGAGACCTATTTTCACAAAAAAATTTCTGGAAGCACAACCTTAAGACGAAGGCAAGAGAGTTCATCGTACTACGTGTGCCATCATCCGAAGGTCAAACCCCCACATTTAAAGGTCAAATCCCCACGTTGAAAAGCCGAACTCCCCGTCCTGTTATCTCCCTCTTACGCATGATTGAACCTCGGTCGTACTTGCCTGCTTATCTATTCATTGGATTCTGCTCTCTGGAGCTATTTGATGCTGCCGAACCCGGTTAGAATAAATTTGGTTTCAT
Organism: Darwinula stevensoni; assembly: GCA_905338385.1. NCBI lineage: Eukaryota > Metazoa > Arthropoda > Ostracoda > Podocopida > Darwinulidae > Darwinula > Darwinula stevensoni. The sequence continues at coordinate 74,509 of CAJPEV010001035.1, forward strand.
TTAACTCGATTTATTCGCCCTCACGCACGCCATCAGGAAAGAGGAATTCGACCCGGATTAGCATCAGTATCCCAGTCATTTTTAAACCATTCGTAAACAATTTTCACCTCGTAGGAACACGGACTGCAGCCATCTCCCTTGTGATTTTGATCCCAATATAGCAGTTGAAATTTGGAGAATGGAAACTCGCTGAGAACATTTTTTCAGCTATATACGTAATGCCCACTACCGACTCCTTGAATCTTTAAAAGAAACTTTGCTGCAAGGTTGTTTGCTTGATTTGCTGTACTCTCACCGATGTGAGCATGATCGATTAAAAAAAGAAACTTAGCTTTAGATTTAAAATACGAAGCCACTGAGGAAAAAGAAGAGAAGATGAAGCGTCAGGCAGCAGTGATTTTCGCGCTTGCGAGCCAGAGAAAAGGTATGGAATGTTATCTGAAATGCCCTTGACCGCCCAAACTCCAGTCGTTGGAGTCAGTCCAAAAATTTTCGGAAAGAATATCAGCACAACAGTCAGCTTTCATATTGACATATATTTCGCATCATTCCACGTCATCGGCTTACGAGAGGAAGAATTTATCAAATTTATAATAATCTATTAATGCGTCTGCTTCCATGAATCACTTCCGTTTCATCACTTCATAGTCCCTCTTCGGTGACTAGGAATGAATTTTTGTGCCAGGAAGTCAGGCAGCCACCACTATGGGCCCACGTGAGCGGGGGAGCGTGGGCCAACATCGCAACGGGCTGCCCGTATAGGCTCAACATCGGCGCTAGAGGGACAGTCAACACCTGTTCTACTGTACCTGTGGACGAGTCATCTATCTGGGTTATTAGAACAAACAGGGTTCCCAAAATGGAAGCGATATGGCGTTAAAATAACCACAATGTCGGTGGTATCAGGTAGTGACTTGCTATACGTTTTCGGTACTTTTCATGCGGTACCTGACCTTTTCCCACAGACAACGTAGGGGAAGGCACTCGAACTCCTCAAAACATTTGTCTACAAAACGTAAACAGACCAAGGAGATTCTTGGTAATTGTGTATGGTTGAACTAGGGGCCAGACTCGATGGAGTGAGGATGACTTATTCAATATCCCCTTTGCGGCTGAGGCTATCTCGTTTTCCTTCAGGATCTTTTGATCCGGCTGTGATAAAAGTGATTACCCAGGGGATCTTGCCTAATAAGCTCCTTCCAGAGCGAGAATATAACTTGATTCGTGATGGATGAAGTTACGATGCGGTTCATATCCCGTCTGGAAAGTGAATGCCTTAGATCAGGGGTGCACCACCCAAAAGATCGTGAGGGTAGTTTGTGATTTTTGCTCACCTACCGTGGGCCACAGACTGGCTAACCCTAGCTGTGGCCAACGAGACGGGAGCCACAGTAGCACCTGCGACGTCACCAGTCGTGGCGGGCTGCGGGCAAGGGCCTCGCGGACCGTATGCTGTGCACCCCTGCCTTAGATAGAGACAATCGAGTGAGGGATACAGCCCAGCCGAACAGAGAGACTCGGCCGCAGGGTTCCTGGATGTGCTGCCGGGGAAAGGCCTTCCTTCTCTCCCTGGAAGGAAATGCGATTATCGTTGGTGACCCACTTCCCTTCTCCCCGGAGCCTGAGTTTACTCTTTAATTTCGGCTCCTCGTTAGACTGTATTCCGAATCGGTTAGAAAATGGATTTCACGCTCCTATCAACTTTCAGCTTGAATGATCTTAAGATATATCTTCGAGTGTCAAACAGGATTTGTATGATCGTGAGACGGGAATATGATACAATTAAGAGAGAGTTGAAGTGAGAAAGACAAGAGGAAAGTTTTGAACCACCTTTAAACATTCCGACTGAAAATGTACACACGTTCAGTAACAGACTCAAGTCTGATGAACCGATATCGAATCTTTTACGCTCCACACCTCCGTCAAAAAAGGTTGTCTTCTTTCGAACTAGGATTTGATCTGCTGTCGCACAAACAAATGGAGAAACCCGATTTTCAACCTCAAAGATTCACTAAAGACTGAGAAAGAGACGCAAACGGAGTCGAAAAAGGCGTTTTGTGGTGCCTCTCGATCAAGAGCGACGATCAGGGATTTATGACGATTGGATCCCAAGAGGCTGAATCATTCATTCCCTTCATCCCGGGCCGATCGATTCCTTTCCTTCCGCTCTATTATCCTCGATTCCCAGCGAATCACCCCATTTCCTAGGGATTTCTTTCCTGCACGCCCCGGAAGTGGATAGACGAGAGTCATTGAACCTCGCCTTTGGTAATCTATGGTCCTCTTCTCATCCATTTATTTTTCCCGGGAGTCCACAAAGTGGACCGGAACGGCAATTAGCCTTCGCTATGCAAACACGAAGATTCCTGAAGAGCGGCCAGCGATTTCTCGGCTGTTTCTATAAACAGACGGTGGCCTGTTCGGAAGCGTGCGGGCCAGATGCGGAAGAAGGATGAATTCCCTGTAGAAACACCCGATTCGGCAAACACATGTCTCAACAAAGTCAGCAGATGGATTCCTTTTCTCTTGCTTCGTCGCTCACGTCGGTCTCACGCCATTCGCCCATCCATCTACTTCCAATCGCGTCCCTGCCAAGATCCTTTCGATTGGATTGGTTTCCTATGTCACTATCGAGGCCGGAATGAAATGAAAATCTTTTCTGAGATCTGCTTGTCTTTCGCTAAGGCATTTTAAGACCCCCCTCCCCTCATCTTCCTCCACGACATCACTTTAAGCTGTTAAATTTACAAGATAATTTAAAGTTTTTCATATAAACTTTCTCATCCTCATATTTTGTAACTATATTCTCACATCTGCAGGATCATTTGCCTTCTACAGGCAAGAGCCAATAATTTATTTTGTCGTAGACTTTCGTTCCGATATTTCTTAATAATGAACAGAAGCATTCCCATTGAATACATGAGTGGTTTACGCGCAATGTAAGCATGAGTAATTTGAAAGTCCAGTATTTTTTGTCGCTTCATTTGCAGGCAGGAATTGGCTCGGGAGAAGAAAAATATCCGTCATGCGCTCGTTTTTTTAAGTGAAGATGAAAATGAACAATGCTCCGCAAAGAACGAGGGAGACGCATTGAGGACTTATATGTTAATTATCTTCGTGATGAGAGGACATGATGATGCCCTTTACGCCTTTCCTCCTTGGTTTAATTTTAATAAAAAAGGAAAGGGAAGGCCGAGGTTGTATCCAGTCGAACTCGATTCCAGTCGAACTCGACAATAAAGACCGTGGTTAGAATGAGAAATCGGTCATCGCGACGAAAAAAAGCCTAGTTGCGACTCAATATTGGAAGAACCTCGGTTATAACGAAGTCAATTTAAAGCTCCACTGACGAAATCGAGAGCGTACCAAGGTACTTGATTCGTTATCAGTTGTCATCAGTAAGTGGAATTTTCATCGTCGGGAACATGACCATCTCATTATTTTTTATTGGAATTTGCATTCCTTGAGCGTGACTGCAAGGAGGGATGATTCCCAATCATGGAAAAATCATTCTCTCTTCAGTTGCCATCCTCATATCTTGTTGCGTGAGGTGGACGCGTGGCACGATATGGCAGCTGTCGGGACTGTTGTAGAATGTATATTTTGGGAAACGCGCGTGAACAGACGATACAAGAATACAGACTTCCTCGTCTAGTAACAAGTTAGCAGGCAGCATGGCATGACCGATATACTGTACACCAGAGTTGCATACAGTTGGAAATACAGCGATTGAATGCAAATAAAGATAAACCTCGCCTCTTAACGACCCATGGGTAAAAGGAAGATTTTTTTTTGTCTTTTCAATGACGTTATGACCGAGTTTGACCGTAATGCTGGTGTGGTGCCGGTGGTCGGGATGGCACCCAACCCAGCACCTTGGGTCCGAGAATGAAAGAGTCGAGTCTGAATCTGAAGCCAAACTATTCTGATCAAGGGGTTTCACTGGTTCCCATCGCAGTTTATTAAATGGCAGAGACAGGATCAGACTATTTTTACAGATAAGGCTATGGCAAAGGTCTATTACATGCTTGGGGATGGGTGCATGACCACCAACAAGGGCTTGGCCACCGACGGAATGAAAATGACTCCTACACTAGGCCCTAAAGCAGGGATGGGCAAACATTTAAGCCTGCGGGCCGCAAGAGAAAACACAATGCCTTCACGGGCCACAGCAGTTTTGTCGTCCTCCCTATCTTCAAGCTCGGAACATATCCTACAAATCCCTTGCCCGCCTTTGCGCTGTCAGGCGCCTGGATAGTTGGAAGAAGCTGTAACACTTGATCCCCTTGAAGGACCCACTTAGTCATGCTGGGAGGGGGTGTCTGAACTGTCACTAAGGCAACATTTCGCTACTGCAGGGCAGCAGTTGGTGGGCCGTTCGAAATGTCACCGTAGTTTGCCCACCCCTGCTCTAGAGCCTTTCAATTTACAGGCACTTAGAGGTGCTTGGTGATGTGCCCTCGGCATGACGAGTGAAAACCATGTGGGCCCAATGGCATTGCTCTGAACATCAGGCACTTGAAGTCCGGCTCGTAGCTGGGCGATATGTGACAGGGCCATATTTGTGAGCTGGGCGATATGTGTGATATGTGATGGACGAGGAACAAGTTTGCGGACTCGACCAGCCATGATTCCTGGTCCTTTGAAAGCTCATGTCAAAGCCACGCTTAATGTGGTTCTCAGGAATCATTTCCCCATGCACTCCTACTTCAAATGGGAGGTACACAAAAGAAGGAAAGGAGATGAAAATATGGGAGCACGCGCAGAAGAAGACGGAACCGTCAGCCAGGAGGAAAAATAGGAACCAAGGAACCATGCAGGTACAGCGGAGTCCCTGGTTCCCCACCTGACACCAACAATTTGCTCAGACGCCATTAGGAATAAGGCAGAAGCATCCACTGTGGATGATCCTCAATGGATACCACTTCAGATGCCTACAATCGTACAGACATCCCTTCCAATTCTTTCCTGGTGGGAAGCCATTCATCATCAGATTACCAATACCGCACACCCTGACAGGTGTTTTGTCGTCTGCCTGCCCGAAGATCATGGTGCCGCGACAATAGCACTGCGCAATGCTGAAAGAAATGCTGGTCTAATTGCAATAAAATCGCATTTCAAGCTTCTGAAGGAATAAGTGAAGATTCTCGCAACCATCATCTTAAAGAAGAGCAAAAGCGACATGCGAAAATTAAACGGTTTTCCGTTTTCAGAAATCTCACAAATTTATATTTTCGATTAAAATAAATCTATATATGTCAGGTCAGTTTGGTTTCTCGCGCTTTTCTTTCCAGACAGCCAAGTTCTCCTTTTAAGCCTTCAATTTCCGACGAAGTTAAAAAAAAAGTGAGGTTATGGATCTGAAAGTGGGATATACCTTATGCATGGGTGGATTAGGTCTGATTCTCATCAAATTGCTGATTCTGCTAAATAATGCTCAAATGCGATTGCGTTGAGGTGCATGAACAGAAGGGATGGACGGTGGAGTCTATCGTCTTGCACGTGCTCATCGTGTAGTTGGATTTCTTGCTTTTAGCTGGGACCGTCCAACATTTGTCGATATGGAGCTCCAAGATTGACGATTCAGACCGCTAATTATCTTATAGTGTGTTCGGATTGCTTTTGCACACCTTTCATCCATGACTTTCCCCGGCATAAATTACTTGCTGCAATATTGAAATTTTTGCCGTATCGATGTTGAAGACACGATGCAGAGATGGGAACAGAAGCAGCGACCATGTCCTTAGCAGCGACGACACTGATGGGGGCGCCGAGGACCTCAAAGCTCTCATGTCGGATCGCACCCGCTAGATGTCGCCATGGGATTGATTCTGTCCCACTCCCACGTTTCCTGGAGAGGTGTGGAAGAGCATTCCAAGAACATAGTCAGGAGCAGGAGCTCGGCAACGAATGGACTCTGAACTGATTGTCGCCTCTATTTCTATTCCATCCTCACTGACAAAGCCGGAAGAATTTCTTCCGTCGAACTTAAGAATGGAAGGAAACCGGCAAATATCCCTCAACTCATCCCTTGGCTCATACAGGATATTTGACGGTTCTCCTTTTTTTTAACTCTTCCAAGAATTTCAATCTCATTCCCAGGTATATCTATTCCTGCCAAGGAAACAGGGAAAAATGAGGAAGTCGTAGAGAAGAAAAGAAACCTAAGGATAAAGGAAATGACCTATGGGACGACCGGCCAATCCTCCTCGAGTAATGAATTGGATTCTTCCGCTCTTTCTATAGGCATATATCCCCTTCCTCCGTCGATATCGAGCGTGATTCGATTCCTCTCCGGAGGGAAGAAAGGGAAGCCCGGAAAAGAATCTCATCATACGGATGCGACACGAAAGACTCGGCCGAGACATAATACCTACTTCTGAGAGCGCCATCCCGAAAATCGCATCTCGCAATCTTTTCCTTTCCACGGATGAAAAAGAAGCCAGAGGGCTGATTCTCGGGACGCGTCCACTCGCGTCGCGCATCGTAAGCCGACTCGGGTCGATTCGTGGTAGGGCGCAAGCATCTCGAAAGGGAAGAAGATTAATCGACGAGCGAAGAGGACGGCATCCTCCTTCGAATGTGGCCTCATTAGGAGGCACGGTTTGGCAAATCCCCGACACCCCCTCTCCCCACCCTGGCAACCCCCCACACCCCCTCT
>CAJPEV010001036.1:2208-78219 GCA_905338385.1 Darwinula stevensoni
ACTGCATCTTGCTTGGACAACTTCAATCCATATCCGGACTTTCCAGGCATATTATCTGTGGACTGTCGGCTATTGAAAACATCAAAATATGAATTCACTGTGTCAATAAAATCAGCAAGTTTGTCGTGCTGAGGGAGATAATGCCTGAGACCTTTTGCGACCGTGTGTGACATTAGTTCACAAGCAGGTCTCACTCTTTGTTTTTCAGTAGTCGACAAATTCAAATGCTTTGAAGATATTTTATGGCATATTTTTACATCCTCCTTTTCCAGAGACACTAGTTCCTCCAATGGCTGCTTGGTTAAGGTCGTTGCGCCAATACGATACCCTTGATCAACAAAATGATTGCGGACGAGTTTTAGAAGATGAGGCGCATCAGCAAAAAAGAAGACAGGTTGGGCAGGATCACAAGGGTGGCAGCAATGGCTCTTTTCCATTGTGATGTTAAGCTGTCTCCATAGGGTCATGTTCTGCGCACCCATGTCACATACAGTTGCCACAACAATGAAACCTGCAACATGCAATGCCTTCACAACTGAAACCCACAAGTTGTTGTCCATCTTGGAGTCAAAGTCATAAAAAATTGGCTGTTTCCAAGAGCAAAATAGCCCTCTTGCCTTGGCAACCATCATCTGATTGCATGGAGCATACAAGCTGTCGCAAGAGGAGTCATAGCACCATCTGGAGTCGATTTTCATCTCGTCAAAACTTAAGACGCACATTCTGTGGAGTTCGTCCATGCTGCGCCCTCGTTGTTCCATCAACTCCAGGACTTCCACTTGGATTCCTGGAAAGCACTTTATGATTTTGCTGAACCAAGCTGCCAGAGTGGACAAAGCTGGGAGTGGGTAACGCAGATGCTCTTTTACGTATGTGTATGCTTTTGGGGACAAGGCTCTGAGACATACAGCCTGTCTCAACACCTTTGATTCCCATTCTTTGGGCCTTTTCCCTCCCTTCAGAAGATGAATTTGAGCAGGGGAGAAATGACCAGAGATGATCTCATTAGAAAGATATTTGGTTCGTGACTTTGATGCGTCATCCACCAACCTTTTCCTGAGAGTCTTCATTTCTTTTTTCAACTTGGATTTCTCGGATTGGACGATACGATACATCGATCTCAGTTTTGTAATTTGACTATTTTTGCTCGCAATTTTTTCCTGAGCTTCGGACAGGTTTGACATGGTATGACAGCCTGCTGCAGGTCATTACTACACTCTCGCTGTTCTTGTGGTTCAGCAGGATTTTTACTCCAAATGTCTACATTGACCTCTCCCATGTCCGTGGTTTCATACGTGAGATTTCTAGATGGAAGTACGCCTTTTTTAAGATTTCGAAGAACCCTAGTAGTTTGAGATGGCAGAAAATCATCACGGTTGAAGTGGTCAGAACAAATGAAAATCCTTGTAGCTCGGTAGTTTAGACACGCTGGCGTTCTTAGTTCGGTAAAAGAGGATCTCAGTTCTAGAAAGCCTTGAGACACCTTACAATACCTTCCCTGGGATAAGGAGCTTAATGGGGTTCATACCGATGTTCGCCGAACAATACAAGATTGACCGCCGCTTTTGCCCATTTTTTCTCAATGCGCGATTCACTGTAGAGTGTTTCTCAGGATTGACTGAGCATTGACGCATTCCGTATCCTTCCGTTTAACCTATGGTCTAGAAATATATATTCTTATAGGCTCAGCGCGTTAAGCTAAGGTAGCAGAGATCTAGGTCAGAGCGGCCCGGATACGAAATCCCCCGTGTTCAGTCAATTCTGAGACACCCTGAATGAAAGAGCGAGAACTTTTAGAGAATCTAGGTGGTCGAAAGCAACGTCCTTCCGTTCACTTCCTCTGCCGAGTCTATGGGGGGAATATACAGAGTCTATGCAACGCGCGCGTACCTAAAAAGCGAAGTGCACGGACGGTGAGACCTCCCGGAACATCGCGCCCGTCCTGGCCTCTGCAAGCCTCTCCATCGATCGGAACGCGTCTCGAGACTCATGCGCCACGAAAGCTGTCGGTGACTATTTGACGCATCTCTCAGTCTCTGGATGCAGTTTCCCACGGGGTGCTCCGTCTCAGGTGACTATTTGACGCATCTCTCAGCCTCTGGATGCAGTTTCCCACAGGGTGCTCCGTCTCAGGTGACTATTTGACGCATCTCTCAGCCTCTGGATGCAGTTTCCCACAGGGTGCTCCGTCTCAGGTGACTATTTGACGCATCTCTCAGTCTCTGGATGCAGTTTCTCACGGGGTGCTCCGTCTCAGGTGACTATTTGACGCATCTCTCAGTCTCTGGATGCAGTTTCTCACGGGGTGCTCCGTCTCAGGTGACTATTTGACGCATCTCTCAGTCTCTGGATGCAGTTTCCCACGGGGTGCTCTGTCTCATCACACCATCACGTGTCACCGAGGCGATTAGGAGTGGTCTACATACCACGGTGTTCCACATGAAATAATCCGTGCTGGATGTCGAACGTGGTTGGCGTACTCTATTCAGTTCATCGCGTGAAGCATTTCCACATCGACCCAGTACTTCTCAACGACCAGACATTTTCCGTAACTTCATGAAATCATGTTTAAATTCGGCAGAAACGCAGCCGATTTGCTCTAACGTCAACCCCACTGTATTTTGCGGCATTTCGCTAGAAGTGTTTGAAGAATCAACGGTAGTAAGAATTTTCTCATGCTTGATGACTTTTCGGACTTAGTGTAGACTGTTACTGATAGTCTAAGTCTATATGCATTAGTAGCATTATTGGTGGCCCGTGCAAAAGCCTAGAAGTATTTAAATGGAATGAAAGCGCGCTTGGCCATGGGAAGCGGTCGCCACACTCCCCCCTTGCCCCCCTTGCCCCTTGGCTGGCCATGTGAGAAGACAGGACGCGACAAAAGCACCCCTAATTTCTCGGTCTGCCCCTGCGCTTCGCTAATCGTCATTGCAAAAAAACGCGAAACCGACGCTGAGCGAAGACGAAGGGCAACCCAAAGCACGAAGCCTTGCCGTAAATCAACGCTTCGTAAGACAGTGTGGTATGTGGGCTTTTATTGGCGGCATCACGCTACACACATCGCAACCCGCCGCGCACGTTTCCGAACGTTAATTGCCTCATGCCACGCTGCGTGTACCTCTTACTATGGCTATGGGAGAGCCACTGACTATAATATAATAACTGGAGATGGTGCACCCATAAAGTAGAAGCATGCGCGCTGCAATTCGAAGCCATACTTGTTGGGCTCATGGCGCCAAGTCGCCATCCACTCCTACGGAATTTTCCCTGATTTTTCAACCCAACTTCTAAATACCAACTCCCAGGCAAACAACCCCAACACAGCAGGCACAATAGGTTCCCAGAGGAACCAGTAAACTCTCCCGAGTCGTTCCAAGACTTCTTTTTCTCATGGTCCATGGTTTCATGGGTCCAATACTTCAGTTTATGCTAATGGCAGAAATGAGCGATCGGGAATAGGTCTTAGGCAAATGCTGACGAATCGCGTACGAAGTGATTCGTAGAGTTTAAAGCGGGCCTGCGGTGCTCATCGGCGGAGTAAAGGAGCAGGTACCGCAGGATTTTTACCGCGGGAGCAGCCCCATTGAATACGGAGGCATGCCCTATGCCATGCCCTGCCAAGACCCGCCAACAAATCCACCATGCACCTCGTGGTCCCCCTTCGTCTCCTTTAGCCTATGTTTGTCTTTGAACGTTCACTTCGTCGAACGAACTAAAGTTCTTTTGACGTTCACCGCTCTACGCAGCAGCCGAGCGCTTATACGTCTTGCCCCCCCCCCCCTCCCCCCCTTTCCCCAAGAGGGTAGTCACGCCTACGAAACGGACTGTTAATGAGTGGCACTCGTATCCAGGATCGATCGCGACCCTGTGCGTGTCGTCCCTAAGAATTTAAATGTTCTGGGTTTGGTGGTGTAGTGGTAGCACATACGAACGACCATCAGTAGACCCCGGGTTCGACTCCAGCTCCCAGCATCATCTTCATTTCATCCTCTTATGTCATCTGAACTCTTCCCCCCCCCCCCATCCCTCTGTGATTATTACGTTCTCGAGCATACATCTAACAGTCCCAACTGCTAGAATAAAAGGGAGCCCGAGAGAGGAAGACGTACACCCAGGGGTAGGCCGAAGATTCTATGGGGAAAGTGCCGCGTGTGTCCTGTGTGTGCGAGCGCATGCCACCGACCACCACACCGACCGACACCACCACCGCCACGGACCACAATAGATTTTATTATATAGCTACTGCGGTTCTAACTCAAGGTGTCCCAATGCTCTAAACTTCTCTCCATTTTCTTAAAGCCCCGAAATTAAATCCTTTCTCTCCTTCTTTTACCATGTCCTGGTCACAATGAGGGTGTCTACGCATCGTCTCCCGGCTTATCAAGTCCTTATTTTGAATATGGCAAAGGCGCTGGCTTCTTACTTTTTCGTTCGTTGCAAGAAACGAGGGACTCACTGCCAAGAGAAGCTGGGTTTAGCCGAATTCATTGTAAAAGGAAGACAAAGAATGCCAGTGAGGAAGGAAGGAAGGAAAGCTCGTCGCAATACAGAGAAGAGAATCCAGAGAGTAATTTTTGAAGAAGAAATGAGGGACTGTCGACATGGACAAATGTCCGCCATTCACTGCGCAACGTCACAGCTCTGGACCCGGCCTCGACGCAATCTCTTCAAATAGATTTTTTTTTAGTGTCCTTCTACTTCTTCCCGTTTCCCCAACCCCTTTCTTTTCTTTAAGGACCTTCCTTCTTATGTAGTGTTCCTTGGGATGAAGGACACTGATACATATTTCATGGTTCTGGTGGGAATCGTTTGCCATCGATTCTGAGTAAACGTATTGCGATGTATGGCTGACTGACTTGGGACGTGTGAACCATTGAGGAGGGTAAACTTGCTTTGCTTGCAAGAAAGTGCCTTTGCTTACGCTTGCCAATGTGGTAAATTTTTACCTGTCTGGAGCTCATCATGAGACTCTAGTTAGAAATATATTCAAGGAAAGGATGCAGAAGGCCAATAAAATAACCAAAATAAAATTTAGAAAACCAAAACTTCATTTAAACGTTCTCAGGGTTATCGAAGACATCAAGAAAATCATGAGCTTCCATGAAGCAAATCCGGGTCTCAGAATGGCAGTAGCTATTTAACTGAAAATGATTTTCAACTTTAAGTTTTTCATATTAAATGTCTTAACACTTTGGAGGAACTGAAAGTGGGTAGTAATTGCGGGGGTTAGGGGAATAATCAATTCCTGCATTCCGCAGCTTCATTTCAGCTTCAGATTCAGGATTCAGTCGAATTGGTTAAGAAAATAACCAATCCGACATACCCCTCGTAGTCAGATGTCATATCTGATAGCATATTTAGGCCATGGAAATAGTGAAGCCATATGACTTGATGTAAATGCTCTGTTTTTCGGGGTTTCTGCCTGGCGTAAGGAATCGATCGTGGCCATGGAGACAAGAAAGCAGAATACACGGTGAATAGGTTGCATTGACCGCAGAATATTATTCTGCCGCCATGCAAGGAAACATTACTTGATTACCATGTCAGGAAGTATAATTTTAGTTTCTCATTATTAAAAACAGTTCACAGAGAGAATTCGTGAACTTCTCTGGAAATGTCAAGGCCGGAATGAGTCACGGTCACATGCGCCGAGCCGGTGCCTGACTTCGCATGACTCATGCGAAGACCAGTCGGACTCTTAAGGGAATCCTCTTATCACCCACAATCGTGTCCCACAACTTGGTGCGCGTTGTTGGATGCGAAACGTAGACAGTGTAATCTATATCCACATCATGTATATACTTTTCGAGTAAAACAGAGAAATATGCCTTTTATTTTAAAGTTTACGGAGGTACTCTGCCGCAGTAGTTGCACGTTTCACCGATAGAAAGCAACACTGAAGTGCTTATGTGTCCTTGAGTTCACTACATGACCAAACGTTTGGAGGTGCGCGTACCATGGCTAACAAACCGTCATCACCAAAAATGTTGCCGTCCACTATAGTGGACACCTTCCGTGAAAGGGATATTGGAACCTTGAAAATAGGTAGGCAGGGACGTTAAAGGTAGGTGGACTTCAGTTGAGTCAAACTTCTCTTATTTCTCCCATTCCCCTTCGTATTCTTTATTTTTTCCTTCTTCACTTATATCGAGTGCGTATAAATCTTCCTCTCAGTTGAACTCGCGTTCATGTTTGGGTCTCCCAACTTCACAGGGGAGCAGAACGAGGTTTCAGCTTCGTGCCTAACCCAGGGGGTCGATTTTTCACCTGCACGCCTATTGTGCCAGGAGAGTCTATGTTCCGCCGGGTTATCTTCCATTGTGACCTTTCAATAGAATAGTCATTCAATAGAGAGAAGGATTCCTTTCCATGCAGCATTTGGATAGTGCAAGAGTTCACCAGATGAACCCCGACGAGGACTAATATAGAAAGGTGTCATATCCAACCGTCCACCTTCGATAAGCCATCGCATTTTTCCATTCTTGAAAAATGCTCCAAAAAGTGATTTTTATTCACAGGTTTTCTATCACTTATAAATAGTTCGCATACGACCTTTGTTTACAATCTGAGCAATACCTTTTGAGCTATGATAGGACATTTAAAAAATCTCGTAACGCGATCGCAATCGCGAGCATCTTCCGACTCCCTTTCCATCTTAGAAAAGAGATCCATTGTGAAAAACTGATGCCAGCTGTCAAAATAGCAGGCAAGACTAGAATGCAGTGCATTCAAAACCGAAGAACTTATATGAAACGATGCGGATGAAAATAGATCCAGCTGGTGATATAAGTCTTTAGGGTGGTATTCATCGTCCAGTTTTAGCGATTATTGGAAATTAAGATGCACCGGTCGGATGACGAGGCTTGGGCAACACCTAGAAAGGTATTGAGTGTTTGTCCATTCCAATTATTATTGGTTTCACATTTCATGTCAGCAGGTAAAACGAGGAAGAATGTTTGTGAATACTTTTGGGAAGTATAACAACTGCGAATGTGGCTTGGTGATTCTAAGGAATGGGAAGTTCCACCCGATCCCCCTGACCAGCGTGTCGGCCGATGTCATCTGGTTGGATGCATGCATCAAAGTCACCCTCACCCAGACGTACAAGAACAAGGAGACCAAGTAAGGCACGATCCCATGTCCTTGTGAGGACAACTATTTGACTAATTGGCAATCGGCCAATCGGAATGGTTTTTCCTCGAAAACGAAATTCGTTTCAGCTTCATTTTCAGGGCGGTTCCGATAGAAGAAAATACACTTTTAAGCTCGGTTCACTTGATTTAAGCGTTGTTGAACGCAGACGAAAAATTCGTGGCAAAGACTGTAATGGATTGTTCGAATGTTTACCTCATGTGTGCCAGACCATCATTCCGACTATAAATTAGTAATATATTTATTGCAGGAATATAGGCTCTTGGGTAATATGGGCATCTGTTATTTTTCCCCCCTCGCAATTTCCTTGGTGAGAGACATACCGTAAATCTCATTTTTTGGTGATTGTGATTATCTTCGGTTAATGGTGCTACCTGTCAGAGGAACTTTTTCCTGCTTATAGATGGATTCGGGCTATTTGCATATATTAAGGTAAGGTCTTTCATTAAGATTGCCTTGACTAGGGTGTTCGTGCTTTCATCGTTCCTAGTAAACTTTTTGCAGCGCCACTGGAGTAATATGGGCAAATCGAATTTTTACTAATCGTATTCCAGGTGCCAAAAACTTCGATGTCTTGGAGCAGCTAGCATGGAAAACGCTTTTCGCACATTTCCAAGATAATTTTTCTGAAGCCGCTGAACAGGGCTGCTTAGTCCGCCGGGACCGTAATAGTCTTGGATGATTTCGCTTCATTTTACTGTGCGAAAATTCAAATGCATATTTTTCAGTTGGATTATTTCATAATATTTTCTTGGAATCAACTGACGTAGCAAACTAAAGTCTACATTCTCTCAAGTTATTTCCATTTCGGATGAATTCTGGAAGAATCGTGACCAGTTTTGGCATGATCGCGCACAGTTTCCTGACAGCTGCTAGCATGGCTTCTCGTGAAACCATGGATTGGGGTTACTGTAACTGGCTCAGGGCGGTTTCATGCGATATATGCGAGATGTAGATTTATGCGAGATAGGCATATGCACCTACAGGGTGTCAAGTAATGGACGCTTCCAAAATAAGAATGTATTTCTTGATACAAATCTACAAAAGCCAGAGAAAAAAAACTCAAACGGAATATTGAACTACGACTGCAGGAAAATATGGAACGGTGTGCTTAATGTGGGAGCCCTAGCTTGCAACCAAGTGACGCAGTCAAACACTAAAATTTTGGGTGACAACTTCGAGAGCCTCTTTGTTAATATTTTTAGTTTCACTTGGAATGGCATCCTCAAGCTCCTTCTTTGATTTTTGGGTTGTGTATGTGAACTGTATCTTTTCTGCGGAAAGTAATCGCAAGGATTGGCGTCCGGGGTATAAGGAGACCAGTCGATTCCCTTTCCAAACGCCTTGTTTTAATCCATAGCAATAACCCTACCGTCGAAACGTTCGTTGAGGATCTGAAACGCCTCGCGCGCGCGATGAGGTCTCGCACCGATGCACCGAATGATCCAGGTTTAACGCATAAGCCGGTCAGGAAAACTGATGCAGCGATAGTTTGACAATTATCGGACAATTACTCGGTGGCGGAACCAGGCTGGTGGGGGTAGCAACTACTCCTATTGATAGGTTCATATTCTATCGTGAAAATTTAAGAAGCACATGATTTAAATACTCTTTGGGGCATGTGAAGTAAAAAAAAGGGCGATAAGACAGAGGATAGAGGAGAGAGAGAGGGGTTGGGTTGGAACCAGGAAATCCCTACCCATTTGAATAATTTTTGAACCTGACAATACATTATATGCGTCCGAAGTTAATGCGAAAAATGATGTGATCGTTACGTTTCAAAAATAGATTTCCTAATATTTCTGAAAGTTCATGGAAAACTGGTATTACCAATACATAAAAGTTTCATGAAATGAACGTTACCAGCAGGAAGCCACACACAAAGAAGGGAAATTATTCAAAATTAATTGAAGAAAGAGAATTTTCTCTTTCTAGGATATGCCCAATCTCATTTTTTCGTATGGAAAACATGATATTTATTTTAAAAATCCATTAATAAGGGAATTCTTTTGCTCTTTTTCCCAACAGGCCAGTGGAGACCCAATATGTATTCCCCGTGGATGATCGAGCCGCAATATGTGGATTTCAGGCTGAGATCGAGGGAAGGGAGATACAGGGACAAGTGAGGAAGAAGGAAGAAGCAAGGCATATCTACGAAGAGTCTGTGAAACAGGGACTGACTGCATTTCTTGTCGAGGAGACCAAACCAGATATATTTCAGGCTAAAATCGGGAATCTCCCAGCTGGGAGCGTTGCAACGATCACACTAACGTATGTGACAGAGGCAACAGCAGAGGGAAATGCACTGCGATTTTTCCTACCGACTACTATTGCTCCGAGGTATATACCACAATGTGATACCAGCGAAGCGGCCAAAGTCATCGGTGACATCGATTACTCCATCTTCTCACCGTGCCTTTTAGAAATCCAAGTCCATATTGAAACGGGCCAGAAAGTTCTGTCCATCAACAGTCCCACACATGAAATCAACATCCCCACGAAAAATGAGGTTTTTCTTGGTGGAAAGCACCTCAAGACAGAAGTAAAACTCCAAGGAGCTTCGACCGATATGGACAGAGATTTCGTCTTGATTCTTGAGACAGAAGAACCTCATCAGTCAAGATTGACATTGGAGAAGAGTCTCGATTCCTCTGTGGCAGCAATGGTCACATTGGTTCCAAGTTTCAATCTACCCCCATTGAAGTGTGATTTTGTTTTTGTCATTGATCGTAGTGGATCAATGAAAGGAGAAAAGATGGAGAAGGCAAAAGATGCATTGCAGCTGTTCCTGAAGTCGTTGCCAACGGACTCGTATTTCAACATTATGAGCTTTGGATATACATTTTCTTCATTGTGGAAGGGAAGTCAAAAATACGAAGAAGACAGTCTGCACAAGGCAGCTGCACATGTTCTTGAGATGGCAGCAAACTTCGGTGGAACAGAAATTTACGAACCTCTCTCCTCTATTTTCCAGCAGGTACAGCGTGATGGCTACCATCGTCAAGTGATTGTTCTTACTGATGGTGAAGTGAGCAACACAGAGCAAGTTATTGCACTTGTAAGAGAAAACTGCAAAACGAATAAGACAAGGGTTTTCGCCTTGGGTGTGGGAAGTGATGCGAGTCATTATCTCGTGAATGGTATTGCACTTGCTGGGAACGGAGAAGCTCAATTTGCAACCCTGAAAGAGGGACTGAGTGGAAAAGTCCAGCACCTCCTCAAGAACTCGCTTCAACCCTCACTGACCTCTGTGAAAATAATTTGGGCTTACTCAAACACCATTGAAAAGTCAGAGCCTGGTAAGCCTCATGACGTCGTCACTGAGAAAACATTGCTCGGGTATGGAAAACCTGCGACAGAGAAGAAGGATGTTCAAGGAAAAGAAGAAATCGAGAGAGTCAGAGACCCATTGATGAGCATCAAGAAATACCCTTGTATCTTTGATGGCAGTTGTTATGCAGCGTATTGCATTTATAACAACCCTAACGTTATTCCAGAAGCGATAAGGTTGAGGGCTGATTCTCCAGTTGGGCCTTTATCGGTGACGTTCCCTGTGATTCTCGGGGAAATTTCTGTTGGGAATATTATACACACTCTGGCAGCACAGTCGATCATTCGGGAGCTGGAAGAAGAACTGCAGCACCCAATGCTAAACGACGATGATCGATCGAAGATGGAAAATGCTGTAGTTAATCTAGCTGCCATCTACAACCTGGCATCCAGTCTCACGTCCTTTGTTGCTGTTGATGAAAAGGGAGAGATACAAGTAGGGAAGCCTGTTCTTAGACCTGTCCCAAGCATGATGCCATTTGGGTATGGTGGATTTGGGCGTAGTATGAATGCAGCAGCTTCTTGGATGGATCCTTCTTTTGAATATGCATGTTGCTCTAAGGACATACATGCGGTGTGTCGTGGCCATGCTTTTCCCGTATCCTTTTGTTGTGGTTGTGGTTGTGATGAAGAAGTGGAATTTGAAGAAGGATCAGATGGAAACACCTTCGACATGGGTTCAGATGAAGGGAAACTAAAGATTCTGACAAAAATGCAACATTTTGATGGATCGTTCCCCTTCGATCATCAACTTCTGATGTTGTTTGGTTTGACATTAGACGAGTTTGTGAAAGAAAAAGATGAAACAAAATGCGAAGATTCGGAGTTGGTCACTGCGTTTGCCGTGGCCTACATGGAGCTGAAGTTGTCCGGTTATAAGGATCACTGGGAACTGATGGTGAAGAAGAGCCGTACTTGGCTCGAAAGGAAGGGATCGTTGTACTTGATCGAGAAAGGCAAGAAACTTCTTCATGCTTGATACTGAGACCTCTTCTATGATCACCAGAAAAATACGTGTTATTTATTCACCTGAAATAATCGAGAACGGCTGGGAGGCTACCTTCCTCATATTTTCGGCTTCCCTCCCACAATGAGGAAAAAGTGGAACCAAAGTTTACAATGTTTAAATACGAATCCATTGGCAAGGACTTTAGAAAGAACTCCAAGGCATGTTTCGCCTTTTCCATCTTTCCTCCACTCATGTATCCACTCTGATCACATTCCTCCAACATTGTAAGCTTTGGTTCCACTTTTTCCTCATTGTGGGAGGGCAGCCGGAAATATGGGGGAGGTAGCCTGCAAGAAGCACCCGCACATGTCCTCGAAATGACAGCAAACTATGGTGGAACAGAAATCTACGAGCCTCTCTCCCCTATTTTCCATCAGGTACAACGTGAAGACTACATTCGTGATGTGATTGTTCTTACTGATGGTGAAGTGAGCAACACAGAGCAAGTCATTGCACTTGTAAGGGAAAGCTCCAAGACGAGTAAAAGGATGGTTTTCGCTTTGGGTGTGGGGAGTGAGGCGAGTCATCATCTCGTTAATGGGATTGCATTTGCTGGGAAGGGAGAAGCAATTTTTACAACCTTGAAGGAGGGATTGAGTGGAAAAGGCCCACATCTTCTCAAGAATACACTTCAACCATCACTTGCATCTGTTAAACTGAACTGGGTTCACCCTGAGGCTTTCTCAAAGCCGGAAGATGCTCATGAGGCTGTTGTCACTGATGAAATATTACTTGGATGTGGGAAGAATGCGGCGAAAAAGCATAATTCTCTACCTGATGTTGAGGGAGAGATTGACGATCCCTGGATTAGCGTGAAAATTTTTCCATGCATCTTTGATGGTAGTTGTTATGCAGCTTATTACATTTATAACGATCCAAGCGTCATTCCTGCAACTTTAACATTTAGTGCCGACGCTCCACTAGGGGAATTATCCATCACCATCCCTATAATCCTTGAGGGAGTTGCATTAGGCGGTATTATCTATACATTGGCAGCAAAATCTTTCATTCGTGAACTGGAAGAAGAGCTTCAGTTTCAGGGACTGCATCCTGACGAGCGATCAAAGGAGGACAGGGCAGTCGTCCATCTTGGCATGAAGTACAACATTCCATCTAGTCTTACATCCTTTATCGCTGTCAATGAAGAGGGAGTGCTACAAAAGGATGTTCCCCTTTTTCGAACTGTCCCTAACATCCCTTATGGATTCATGAGGAATGTTGGATTGAGCGGTGAACTTCAAGGCGTGATTGACTTGATTCATGATAATCTGGAGGGTGTCATTGAACGTGGTAGTGAGTTATCCGATGTGGCTCCTAAATTCTCGGAGCAGTGTTCGTTTTTCCACTCATCAGGGAATCGAAAGCGTAAGTGCCGCTTGCCACTGTGGTCTGATATCACAGAGAGAGTTTCGTCTTTTTTTTTCTACTAGAAGTTCAACTTATTGTGCTACTCCTTCTGACTACTCTGTTGTGGGACCAATGAATCGATGTGAGGTCAGCATCAATTCTGCATCTGTTACTACTGCCAAAAAGGAAAGCGGAGTCCGTTTCACGGAAGGCTTCGCAGACTTCAGAGAATGTGAACATGCAAATGATGAAGCAGAGGCATTGCAATGCATTCATAAATATAGCGACATGAGCACAAATGAAGGGAAACTTCAGATCCTAACGGCTTTTCAGCGTTTCGATGGATCATTCCCGCTCGACCAGCAATTTCTGAAATTAATCGGCTTGACAGAGCATGAGTTCTCGAAGGAGAGGGATGAAAACAAATGTGGAGATTCGGAGTTGGCCACCGCTCTGGCCGTGGCCTTCATGGAGATGAAGTTGTCTACCTACGAGGATCACTGGGAACTGATGTTGAAGAAGAGCCGAACTTGGCTGGAAGGAAAAGGGTCCTCGCACTTGATTGAAAGAGTCAAACATCTTTTTCACTGAGATTCATCCTCTTTCGCTCTCTATCACCACAAAATCGATTAGTTTTTTCCGAAATTCTTAAACAATCGAATTTTCGCTTTATTGAACCAATGAATCGACTACGGAGCTGTGACCCTCTTTCTGTCGTAATTGATCGATATTGATCTTGAGTCAATTTGATTACTAATCAAGTGAACGGGGAAAAATGACTTTTATGTAAAAATATTTCCTGATCTAGTTTTATTTAAAATGGAATAGAAGAATGTGTGCTTCATACTATGTATCAAACAAAGAATTGCCCCAATGCAACCGTTGTGACGCATTGAATGAATTGAGTACTGGATGAAGTTCCTATCCCCTTTTTGTATGGGTGAAAATGAAGTCGTCATCACGATGAAAATACTATACTGTAAAATACTATACATATGATGAAAATACTATTCTGTTTCTGTGTTTTGAATAGGAACGCCTCAAAGAAAATATATTCCAAAGCTAATAGTGTGGTATCTGAATATTCCCTTCAATGTGTGCAATGTAATGCTTTTTCCCTGTATGCCATGTGTTTTGTTTCATCCAATGGACTAAAATAAAAAGCCACTATTAAAGGAAATTGAGATCAATGAAAAGGATTTCCTTTCGGATCAAATGATGCGAGTGAATATATTACAATCCTGTGACGATTGGACGACAACCTGTCGATCCTACTTATCCAATTTTCATTATTATTTTATTATTCAAATCGGAGGTCCGCAGGTTAAACTTATAGCGTGCGCAATCCTGACCGCTAGCTAGGCCGAGCGACAATTGCGTGTTTGTGCGGGTGTGACAGCTCTACAAGCCAATCGCCTCGAGACGTGAACTTGGGGTTTCGACAGAACTCTTCCTTATCGTCCGAGGATGTACCTTTTCGAAAAGAAATTTCCAAATCGACCTCACGGAAGGGAGGGGAGGCAGCTTTCACCGAAAATCATAGTTCACTCTCGTCTCCTCAAATCTGGGATAAACGAGGAGGAGACGAGAGTTGCCTGGTGACTCGCATCGCCGACTCCATTGCCTAGCGCTTCCTGGGGCCTGTTTCATGGAATTTACAAGTTCTACAAGTTACAAGTTACAAGTAATTGCAAGGGTCGTGTCTCTTTGTTAAACTCTTCCAGCTGGTCCCGCTGGCCTTTCGTACAACTACGACACGACCCTTGTAATTACTAGTTACTGGTAACTTGTAGAGCTTGTAAATTCCATGAAATGGGCCCCTGCAGGGAATAATGGGATTTTAAGCTTTCATGATGATACGAGTATATGGAACGCAAGCGTTCATCAAAGGTTCTATTGTTTTCCCGTGTCGTAATCGCATTGTTAGAAGAAAAAAAAAATTTAAGTATAATCTATGGGACCGGGAGCTAAGCAGTAAAAATAAGAGGTGGTCTGCCAATCGTGACTGTCCTGTTTGCTGCATCTTCCCTGTCTTCCTTTATTCGTATGAGTTTATGTGCGATGCCAGCCGTTGATGTTTCTCAGACTGGGACACCCCCACGTTTGGGTTGGTTCATTTCTCGAGGTTGCGGTCTCGCGTCTGTGCTTCTAACTAAATCTTGAATTTTTTTCGCTCTGTGGGCACGGTGATCCAATGACGTGTCGATGTGTCATGTTAAGTGATAGGTGAAATGGGCTTTGACAAATGACATCGGCGCGCTCAGCGTTGCATTGCCGTTTCAATTCCGGGATTTTAGTGAATTCTTTTTCTTCACTATTGATGACACAATGCTCTATTCACATGGTCGGGTGCCAAGAATGATCACGGGTGAAATGAGACCTTCAAGCTCTATACATATGACCGTGCCCAAGTAGCACGTGAACGCCCTCGAGGACGTTCAAATTGTGTTCCATTTTGGACGCCCGATGTACACGAATGAGCACCTTTTTGTATGATCAGTGAAGGTGTCGTTTCATCACAAAACATGCGGCATTTGAAGGACATTGGTTAAAAGTTATACTTTCTTCAAGCATATCTATAGTATCCATCTGACAATGGCTTGAACCAAAGGCTCGCTCAACCGACGCTAGATGACGCGAAAATAGTCACAGAGTGGGTCAATTCCTGATATAGTTCCAATAGTCCCCAATACCTTCCACACGCTAGCAGATCTTTCCCCTTATAAACCAGAGGAGAAGATATTTGAGATCTTCAAGAAACCTGTCTGAAGAGGTAATCCATTTCAAGGAGTTTCCAAAAAAAACTCTGGCTCTAAAGATTGAGGGAAGATAGTTCAATTTCGAAGGTCACTTCATGCTTGAGAAGAACGAATCGTCAAGGAAGAAAATGGCCATCATCGATCCTATGGGAAGGGATGCAGGGCGTGTCTTGCTACTGAGAATGGGATAACTACGGATATGTTGAAGGTTTATGTAAATTGACAATTGCCACACGCTTCTCCACCAGACTATACCATAAAAGGGAAGATATTTCAAACAAACTATTTGTCTTCATGATCTTCTCTGACCCCTTGTCACGGGAGCAGGGTTTTACTTTGACTGGATGTAATGATTGATGAAAAGAGCGTTAATTGCATATTGAAGCCTAAAAAAGAACGTTCATAAAACCCTTTTCCGTGAATTATCCAGTTCTTGTCCTATATGAGTTCACATAGTTCAAGGAACGACTGAATCGAACTGTTTTTGATCGCTGTAAATTCCGGATATTTAAGCATTCAATACAACGTTCCCATGGACCCATGAAACGCTGACAGTACCTTAAATGAAACGATGGGTGGTACTTGGGTGGTAGTCTCTGAATGGTGGTAGTCTTTGGTGACCTCTTCCACGACAACAGAGCATTTCGTTTTCCTTTCCAATCCTAAAATGCGGCACCAACTGGGAGTACGAAAAATTTCACCGAGTTGCGAAATGTTTGTGAAAAGGAAAAAAATGCGAGATTTTGGAGCTGGCCACCGCACTGGTCGTGGCTTTCGCGGAGACGAAGCTGTCTGCATACAAAGATCACTGGGAACTGATGATGATGAAGAGCCGAACTTGGCTGGGAAGGGAGAGGGGTCTTGCACTTGGTCGAAAGGGTCAAGTGTCTCCTTCGCTGAGATTAGCTTGCATTCGCAAAGCACCACAAAATCCGAGGTGGGAATTTAAGTGCAGAGATTTCGCGAAGCCCAACTTTTATTTCACCGAATCCGAAAATACTTTCGAGTGAAACGAGCATTTTTTTGCTATATTTTTCCTTAATTATAGAATGTTATCACTGGTCATTTTCACGCAACAAAGATTTGATTAATCCTTGCATCGGATCGCAACAAGTTTACTAATGATCATGAAACGAAATTACTTAAAGAGGCTAACTTAACCCTGGAACCACCAGACCCCAGTTGGTCATATGTTTAACTCTTTGTTTCACCTCTTCATTAATAAGAGATCTCTTGTAAAGATGTTTGTCCTATTACTACCATATGTCATACACAGAGTACCGGACTTACGGAGCAGTCAGGGGCTAATTTCTCGGATCAGGGTCCCGATAACTACCAAAAGGTAGTTATCGGTCCCGATAACTACCAAAAGGTAGTTATCGGGATAACATTGGCTCGGGGGAATTCAGACTCAAATATTTTTGGCCGGCCCGAGAACGTTCCAATGAACTCTGACGTAGTCGATGAATAGGACGAGATGAGGTCGACATTTCTTTTCTGAAAAATGTTACGTTCTTATAGTTAGTGGTACGATGAAATGCTGAGTTGTTCTTCTTGAACGAAACAAAGAGTTGAATTTTGATTGGGAAGCAAAAATGTCCGGATGTTCATTGCACACTTCAGAGTTTGAAACAATTGTTTTCACTATGGCAACCTACTAAATCATGTGGACTTAAAATATAGCACTAATAAGGATGAATAGGGTTAACAAAGAAAACTTAAGTTAATCTAAAAGGCACTTCCTGACCCAATGATGCGTACAATTATGTTTTTAACAGGTTTTTATCGCAATCTCGGGGATTGGAGTTTCCGAAACGTCCTTGGAATAATTAATTTCCTCGGCGAAAACTTGCTTAGGACAAGGAGGGTGACGGATCCTATTTACCCATTTTTCCCCCACGCAGGCAAAGGAAACACATTGTAAGGAAGCATATCAAGCAAAGGAAATATATTGAGTGGCACGGTTGCGTCTCCTTTTCTTCCCCGGGGAGTACAAATCCCCGTGTTTGCTCTTCACCGAACCCAGATAGTGGAACTCTGACAGAACAAGGCAGACCGGACCAGAACCATATGTCAGTTTGGCCATCCCATCCCATATGACTAACAGCACCAGCCCGGTTACCGATCGATCCCCCCGCATGCGTTACGTTTCGTCCGGCCTACGCAAAGGCCAGTCAGCACTTCTGCCTCTCCCGATTCCGATCCCTGTTCCTCCAGATGTTTCCCTCTCACTCCGTGCTTCTGTCCTGTCTTATTTTTATTTAGTTATGGGGAAGGAAGAGGAATCCGAAACAAGTTCAGACACGTTTCCGGACGATCTTTTCTTTCTCTTGAATCACCATTCAAGTCTCATTTTGGCAAGCAATGAATAACGGCAGGTAAACCTGCTGCAAACCGTAAGAAACGAAGCGCTCTGTTTTCGCACAAGAAGTCACCATGATCTTCTGAGACTACTACCGTCCTATGTGAAAAGCCTTCATGTCTCATTTGACCTGTGATTCCCCTTGGCACCCAATCACGTGAGCGGAGCATGATGCCTACAACCGCGACTCCAGTCCGTCCTGTAGTGTTGCCGGATATCGTGCCTTAGTTATGCCAGCTTCACGACTTCTTCGGCCTTAGTATCGGTGTCTGGATCTTTTTATTTAGATGTATTAGATGGTTTTGTGTCGAGTTCATCAGATGAGCTGAGATGGAAATGGTGGTTAGCAGTCGCCGATCGATTTGGTGGGATGTGGATATATCTCATTCGGACATCCCTAAATTTCCTTCTCAGAACTCATCGAGACGGCTCGAGGAACTCTAGATAGGCCTAACGTTCCTCGTCCGAACCGAAATGGTTCATGAAACTCAAAACGGATCTCTAATCGGTCTAACATTACACCTACTCTTAAAAGAGCCATGAGAGACTGAATAGGTCGGCGATTGGCCTAACGTTACGCGTCCTCGAAGAGATGCCTGGAAGACCAAGGATTAATTATTATAGGTCTAATTGGCCAAGTAAGTCGAGGATTGAGTTTTTTTAAGCGAAGAAAGGTAGGCCTAGGCCTGACCCGAAGACGGTCCGTCGGTTAAGCCTAGGCCTAACGTTAGTGAGTTCCGTAGAGAAGGGAGGGGCGAGGGGGGGGAGGTGAGGTTGAGGTTGGGGCCGAAAAAAGGTAAAGCCCTTGAAAAATGGTTTTCACATTACTGCATCCTTCCCTTCGATTCTGATTTTCTCTAGAGATTGGCATACTGAAAGGAAAATGCACGTTACCGATCGAGCGCAAAGGCAAAGTCGATCACAATCATCATAGGGGAGCGAGCGAAGGCATGCGCAAGGCAGGTGCCATTCCCCTTGAGAGGCGCCATCCACCTTCGCTAGGTATACGAGCGCATCCCGCTGTGTTTTCCTCGGGACCGGCCTAGCCGACTGGGTACTTCGTGACGACTGTTCGTTGTTCATAGCTACCAGAATAAGCTGTGGGAAATGGCACCCCTGTCCCATAGGCGCAGTCCGATCCTTTTTCTCTCGCTTCGGTTCCCAACTCCGAAATCGGCCATTCACTCGGGGACGAGGACGCCGATGTCTTCCATCGAATAGCCATTCCGTGGGCTCGAGTTCGAATCTCTCCTCTTTCACCCAGACTCGTGGCTTTTTTTTCTTGCTTAATTGAGAAACTTCAAAGTGTCTCTTTCTAAATTCACGTCGTCGTCTCCAAATTGTGGACCTTACATGGAATCCAGAGATTGGGGTTCGCGCCTTAGTAATGAAGAATTCGAGGGAATGCGAAACCCCTCAAAATTTCACAATAAGTGGAACTAGCTCGTATTTGGCAAGGACTAATGCCAGAGGGAAAACTAAAAAGCCGAAGAAGTCTTGAAGCATGTTTGAAATCTTGTCAGTGGTGCAAATTTCTAAATGCAGGACCTCCTGTACTTCGCCCCAAATTTCGCTATGCATGAATGCAAAGTTCGACGTGACTCCGAGAATGGGTTCAATATCAAGTGCTCGGCGACGAAAATATGAATAGCCAAAATATGAAATACCGATAGAAAGGAAATTGAATTTAATTGATTTACGTTGCATCGCTTGAATGCAGGATCGAGATTTGCGCCCGACCGAATCCCAACTCCGTCTATTTGATATTACTTCGTAATATAATTGATATTTCACGTTTGTCCAGGATGATCGAATTTGGCATATTTATTTCTTGCTGCTTGGGAATCAGCCTCTTTCCATATTTACATGCCCGACATGAAAGCGAAATACAAATGAAATCCTCGATTTCCATGCCCGCAACAGTGGATAAAGAAGCGCGAACGTCTTGGAAACGAATCGCCTGACCGGGCTCGACCTTCTTTCCCTCCGGCCTGCTTCCTCGTCGCAGTCTGGATGAACCCTGCTCGCAGAGGCTGCGCGTTCCAAACATCTCAAATGAAGGGATGGCACTTTTTCTGCTTTTCGAGGCTCGCCATCGTACTGTTCTCAGACTGCGACTTCGGTTTCTCGGTGACGGTGGCAGTCGCGACGATCTTTGGAAAGTATGCCGGGCCGTCGAACGGATCGATGGTGACCGAGAGCAGCAGAGGGAATCTTTTCCCTCGGACGTAATGAATATTTAATTTTAATATTTAACTTTTGTAAATCATGAAACCTGAAACTCTCAGGATAATATGAAGAACCGAGATGCTTGTTGACTTTCTGCAACACAAACGTTGGCATTATATGGGCATCATTGATAGTCAAATGATTTTTATTTGTTTTGAATCATTCTTCCGTCGTTTCCCTAAAATACATGCATAATTGGGCTCTCTCAGATGCAAAATGAATCATGTTATTCGTGTCCCATTGGTATTGCATTTTCGATGAATTATCTATCTATTCAATTATTGACTAGTTTCCATTCACTTGAAAATCTTTCTCAAGTAAATTAAGTGTTTTTTCTTCTTGAGAAACATATTGTTTGAATTCTAGCGAATGGAAGTGTGCCTGACAAATACACTGTACTGTAGTATCATGAAGTAAAAGAAAAAGGACGATGTGACTAATTTGGATTTATTGGGAACTGGTGAGCTCCATCCGCTTGATCTTGTTCCTGCTATGCGTCCCAATTAAACGAATTACTATCTCAACACCTGGTTGATGAGCACGGCGAAATAAACAGTGGTAAAGTGCCAGGATTGAACATCTCACGCGACAAGCATCACTGCGTGGACAGCACTAGCATGTGCGAGTGAGAAGCATTGAATTGCAGTTCCTCTGTAGAATGGATGCTTGTTTGGCGTGGAGAGTCACAGGGAGAACTCAAGACTTTTTAGGATAGATGTGCAAAGCAGTAGAAAGCGGTACCGAATTCCGATTCGTCCGAACAGGAATGCAAGAGTTGCGACTGAAATGATGAATACGTTGAAGTGCAATATTGAGGAAATAGAGAACGACGGGAAAACTCATTCATCTCCACTCTTACTCCCCTAAATAAAGCTGGGTACCGAACACCTTATCACTCGGGAAAGATGAGTGGATGTGAACCCAATAACGACTGATTAGGGTGCACTCCATGCTGTAAAGGATGGATATTCCAACCTCACGGACCACACGCAGACTGAATGTGAACTAAACCATTTCTACCGGTTGTGGGAAGCCAGACAAACAGGCGAAAGCTTGCATATCATAGCCATAGAATATAAAGAGTATAAATAGTGGCGACACTCCACTCGAATTCCATTTATTGACAGGGTCGTTACGTAGATGTCACTGTCGATCCTCCACCTAGCGTGCGCATATCGACAAAGAAAAGGAACTGGAGATGGCGCGGCCATAGGAGAAGCATAGGGAAAACGGGTGCATTTTGAAGCCATATTGGTTGGGTCTAGGCTAAAGCGGGCTTGCTGTGAGCTTTGACAGAGTAATGGAGCGAGTACCGCGGGAACACTGGAACAGCCCTTCTGAATACGGAAGCATGCCCTGCCAATACCCGTCAACACCTCTACCATGCACCTCGTGGTCGCCTTTCGTTTCCTTTAGACTATGTTTACCTTTAAACGTTCACTCGAAGTTCGTTTGACTTTATGCCATAGATTTGCTGTAAAATATGTCGACTGTGATGATGCAAGGGCGGCGTAACTTTATCGTCTTCGTAGGCCCAGCAATCTCAGGAAAGGCAGGCCTGGAACTTGGAGGCCCACTCCAGAAATCAGAGACTCGCCCGCATGACAAAAGAGTTCCGACATGACATTATCAGCCCTATGATACTCCCCCAGAATTATTAGGCCTCTAGTACCATGACTGCCTGCCATGATCACGACAGCAAGAATACTGGGATGGGAAATTATGAAAATCCGATTGTAGTGAATGGAGAAGAGCCACAACAGACCCAACTAAGATGGCTTCCAATTGCCCCAAATCCATTGTATTGTGCGCCATCTCCAGTTCTTTCTTAGCTCAGTGGGTGCAGCACCTCGCGCGAAAGGGGCGGCCCATCCATTATACACTCCATGTGTCCCTAGGGAAGCTCAGCTTAGGGGCTTACTCAGCTAAGGGCTAAGGCGACGGTGCTTTGTGCGGAATGCCTTCACAACAACTATTGATTGGTGGTCTACAGAGACATTATAAATCTTGGGGGTGGATTATATACACTTTCTACTCTATGCCATGGTCCTGTGATCCCAAGGAGGTCGGAGAACAATGTACCCTCTGAGCAAAGGGGGCCAAAGCCAGACAAGCAACGAAGCAATATTTCTACCTTTGTCTCCCTTCTCCTGTCCTGTTTCTTTATCGCAATCTCACACCAACTTTGATTCCTTCTCAGTCTGTCATGGTATCTATACGATGTGATAGCTCAATTGATGAAGCTCGATAGATCGCCAACCATCGAATCGCGTCAACTGTAACATTTTTATTTGATATACTGTATGATATACTGTCAAGTTTTTTTTTTTTACTATAGGTGACATGCATCAGAATCGTTTAACTTTGAACTGATGCATTTTAATAATGGGCGTCTGTGGGAATGAGTTTATCTCTGTGAAACTGATTTCCATAGGGAACCATTATGGAATCAGATTTGTTTATCTTAAACGGATTTGGCGCATGTCACCCTATGTACCAGAAGTGAAAAAAAGTTATATTGCTTCCCAGTAACCATGGTTTCCCTTCCCAGTTTAGCAGGTGTGTGAAATGACTCTGACTCACCGGACTAAGCAGAGGCAAAAGGGGGGGGGAGAGAGTTTGGCAAAATATCAAATTTAAGCCACGACTAGGCATTAAAAAGCTTATGCGAGGGGCGGGAGATAGAAAAGTTCATGGACTTCATTTCTTATACTTGGAACGCTAGCACCTGAAACCTGCATCTTGCTATTTTATGAACAATGCAAGCATGCATGACATTCCATAAATTTCGTAGATTGACGAACCTCATCAGAGCGGAAGTAAACAATCACGTCTGTGAACACCATGAGAGAGAAGCTATATGTGACGATATTCCTCGTGGCCGAGCGTGAGAAGGATGCATCCATGCGCAAACGGCTTCAAAATGTTCATGAGGACCAATGCCCAAATAAATGAATGATGTTCAAGTGGGCGGAACGTTTTAAAGCCGGACAAACACGGATCGAAGGTGACCTTCACGTGGGCCCCCCCCTCCCGGCAAGTCTGTCGCTCGAGTCGACATTCAACGCGGGGACGAGCTCATTCGAGCAGACTCTAATTGATCGGTCGATCGATTAAAGTACCAAATAGGTTCTTAATGGCTCGCAGTTGTTTGTGGATGGATGCGTCCTTCTCACCTTCAGCCACAAGGAATTTTAACACAATCTGCACGAAGGCTGCTCTCTCACTGGGTCCTCGGCCGACTTTGTTTACTTCCGCTCTGGCAATGTTTGCCATTCTGTGAAATTGAGGGAATGTCATGCAGGCTTGGCATTTTCACAAAATAGCAAAGATGCCAATTTTAGGTGCAAACAACTGAACGTTACAAAAAATGAGGTCCACGATCTTTTCTACCCCCTCTCATACGCAGGCCCGAAGCAGGATCTAATGTGGATTGCAACGAGGGACATAGCTCCTGAGAAGTTCTTCACAAGAATTAAAATCGAAGAAATGCCATTCGAAAGAGTTTTTCAAGGTTTTTCTGCGAAGGAGCACTTTGATCGATATTTTCATTCCAGTACTGGAATATTTATTTTATTGAATTCATACTTAAAGCCTGCCCTTCCGACCAGTCAGTCAGCGAACGACCTCTGAAACAACACGTAACTTCGACTTGTTATGCTAGCTGCGACCTTCGCAAAAAAATGCGAACTGGAGATGATGAGAGGGAATGGATGCCAAAAGGATTAAGGGTTCAATTACGGCACCTCGTCGCTGGATATCCGCAGATCACCGAGATCCGCAGATCTCAGTGCCAGGGTGCATACGAGTTGACAGGACACAAGAACTGCTACTTACCAGGTCTGGCACAGAATCACGAACGTCAAGTGCGGGATAAGTTTGGACGGTAGCGGTCCCGTTTGCTTCGTATCGAATTTTCCTTCCACAGGAGGTTTCTCTGTGTTTCCCTGATACCATGACTACTGCGACAATTAATGTCATTGATGTGATTGTTGTTAATGATGTTTTGATATCGCACATCACGGTCTCATAGTAGATATTCGACTGCATACTTCACTTTTAACATTCATAAAAAGTTTAGTTTTAAAGCCACTTGACAGATGTTGGCCTTTTAACCATATAAGTATATGGCATTCAACCGATAGCAGCACCTACCAATACAGGAAGCTTTGCTCTTCAATTTGCGATGTAGAAGTCGATGAAAAGAAGTAGTGTCCGAAAAGGTTCATTGTCGTATTAGTCCTCGTAGGAAGAAAACAGAGAATCGTATTCATCGTCCAATATCCAAAATAGTCCGGAGAGAGAAGCGTCGGAAAAGGAAGACAAGACAGTAGACGACAATAGACAGGAATAAACATCGATTTATATTAACAGTCGCAATAGTCATGGTAAGGGAGAGAGACGTCCATCTGAGTCAGGAAAATTCTAAATGTATTGAACGCAGAAGCTACGGATTGGACAGCGTTCCGATGGGAAATGGAGATAGATGTATTCTCTCAACTTTGCGATCAAATTACGTCACTTGAAAGTCGATGCGAAAAAAACAATTTTTTAGCGGAAAGCCCGATAACCCGAGGCGCAAGACGCCGCTTAATTCTAATTCGTGATGAGTATCTCTCGCCTCGTGGAATGCGCAATCGAAAGCATATTTCCCTTTATTATGCCGATGACAAGGCCGCCTCTTTATTACGATCAGGCAAATTCTATGCGTCCCCGCTTCTCACCTTCAAACCTCTTCGTTGGGGCGAGAACCTACAACCCCAGGATCGAGGGAATGCGCAATAGCTAGGTATTTTTGCCTACGCGTTCGGCACGGGAGAAGACATCCATATCCTCGTCGCTTGCAGATGTCTTCCCGGTTCCGCTATCTTTCCTGAAACAGTCGTCATTTACCTTATTTCAATCAATTACCATCTCTCATCCCAGGGACTCCGATCATCTCTCGTCTTGCCGCTCTTCCTTTTCGCATTATTTATTATTTCAAACTCTCTTTTTTCCTTTTCATTTATTTTCCTTTCTGCCTTACCTTCCCGAACGGTTCCTACCTTACCCGGTAATCTGGTTACGATAACTATTCCCACCCATGACGTGATGTACATGATCAAAAAACTTACACTTCATAAAATCGCCAATATTGGACATTTGTTTACCTTCATGTTGTTACGTTATACTGGGAAGAGATTCATTGAGTAAAAAGGGAACCTACAATATGATTTGAAACATGCTCAGTAGAAGTTCCTAGTAAAGAGATATTGTAAGCGGAGTCATTTGACTCGAAAATCGTTGGTCATTTTGGCTGCCCTACCTTGTTGATCTTGATCCGTCCTCGTCGGTTATCACATCGATGCCTTAAAAGCCAGGAACAAGGGCGAATTTAGTCGCTTAGGTCTAAAGGAAGCATTTATGGAGTCCTTTTCCAAACCGCACGTAAAGTAGTTGCCATTTTTTCACCTATCCAGCTTTCCCCTTCTGTTTTATGGCATAAAATCTCCCACTCTTGGCTTACGGAAGACCAAAACCTCAGTTCATATAGACAATTATTTTTAAAAATTCAGCATCCCTTCTACATATTGATCTTCATTAACATCCTACAACGTTATGAACCGTAATTTCACCTTTGCAAATTATTATATTGAATATTCTTGAAGAAAAAATGAAGCACATGTAGGCCTGAATGCTGCCCCATTTTGCCCCATCGTCTATGAGGCGCCGACGAGGGACACAGAACTCCACCATCAAAAAAATCCTCGTATAAAGACTCACATTTTAACCTTCACAGATGAAAAAAGTCGCACGCTTCAAGCGCTCTCGCAATGTCTTTTTTTCGCTAATCAAAACTCAAGACGAAAATATATTTTTTCATTTCTTGGAGTGAATAGAAGAATGATTATATGATGCTGACATGGTGAAAATCTCGTAATCGTGGTAGGATATCATGATACAGTTAATATGTGATTGCTTTAAATTTTGGGAGACCCCGTTCAGTCCACCACCCCAATGTTCTGACATGTTTGCATTGGCCGCTAAACCAGTATGAAAAAAGTGTGCACGCTGTTGAATTTCCGGTTTCCATTTTATTATGCAAGTCCATTTCACCAGTCGGAAAAGAATTGTATTTACAAAAATTGCAATGTATAACATTCCCTATTAAAGTGTCACATGGAGGCTTTGGAGATAAATACTTCAAGGCAACAATTTTTTGCATGCGCCAAACCAATAACAAAAAAGCCAGCTTTAAAAAATAATGGTCAAGAACGAATTTGAGTCCATCATACTCCATTGTTTCAGTATGAAAACATATTACGACTCAATGAAAGGTGAAGATCACCAACGATTCAATTTTACATTCGCGTCCCATAGAATTGGACCATTTCTACGGAAGTCAATTTTCCTGTTACTAATCGAGAATGTTTTTGCGAAAAGAAGTCAACTAAACTAGTAAGATAAAACTTTAGAAGCGAAAGTGGGATCATTGCACATCCACAAGTTTTTATTGCACTAACTTCGACCGTCTAACTCACATGCCAGCCATATCTTTCGAGGCTTTCACGACCAGTCAAACCAATAGCCATCGGCGAAAATATAAGTTTCAACAACGAAGAAGGTGCTTGCTTTTATCGATCAAGTGCGACAATCCCTTCCCTTCGAGCCAGGAGCGACTCTTCTTCACCATCAGTTCCCAATGATCCTTGTATGCAGGCAACTTGAGCTCCATGAAAACCACAGCAAGTGCAGTGGCTAAATCCGCATCCTCGCATTTGTTTTCATCTTTTACCCTCGAGAATTCCCGTTCGGTCAATCCCAATACTGTCAAAAGTTGCTGGTCGAATGGGAATGAGCCATTAAAATGCTGCATCCTGGTCAGAACCATGAGTTTTCCTTCGTCTCTGCTCATATCGCCCTTGCCAGATCCCGATTCTTCTTGCGATAACAAATCATAAGTAGGTTCCATATTACCGAAACAAGAGGGTGGGCCATACAACTGCGTTTCAGACATTCCCATTGTCATACTTTCCGAAGCAAATTCGGAGGTACGGAGCCTCTGTCGATTTTCCATCGCCAGTGACGCTCCCATGTTCCTGCGTGGAAGTTCCTGCATAACCGTGGGAGAGCGACAATAAGATCGATGGCATCTTAGAGGGCGCATACTTATAATTCCTGCATTTCCGCCTCTCCATCCACCGTAACCATGCGGCATCATGTTCGGGACAGTTCTCAGAATGGGGGAATCTTTTTGTAATTCTCCCTTTTCGTCGACGGCAACGAAGGATGTGAAAATTGATGCCAAATTGTATTTGATTCCGAGATGGACGACAGATTTCTCCTTCTTCGACCGATCATTCGGGTGCACACGACGATCTTGAAGCTCTTCTTCCAACTCGTGAATGATAGACCTGGCCGCCAAACTATGGACGATGTTCCCTTCGATCGCTTCATCGAGATTCGCCGCGAACGTAACGGACAAGGGTCCTGCTGGAGTGTCTGCACTCAACTTTATCTCTGCTGGAATGAGATTGGGATTGTTGTATATGCAATACGCTGCATAGCAACTACCATCGAAAATGCAAGGCAACTTTTTCACATTAATCCAGGGATCTTCCATTTCTTGCTCAACGTCGGCCGGAGCGTCCGACTTCTTTGGGACAGGCTTCCCATATCCAAGAAGTATTTTTTCAAGGACAACAGCTTCTTGAACTTCGTCCTTCTCTAGCTTTTTAATGGAGTCGGGTTGAGCCCAGATTATATTGACAGACGTAAGTGAGGGCTGAAGCGAATTCTTGAGAAGATGCTGGACTTTTCCACTCAGTCCCTCTTTTAGGGCTGCAAATAGAGCTTCTCCATTCCCAGCAAGTGCAATTCCATTCACAAGATGATGACTTGCGTCGCTCCCCACCCCTAAGGCAAAAACCCTCGTTTTACTCGTATTGCAATTACCCCTCACCAAGGAAACGACCTCCTCTGTGTTGCTCACTTCGCCATCAGTAAGAACGATGATCTGTCGAGTATAGCCATCTAGCTGTACCTGCTGAAAAACCGAGGAGAGGGGCTTCAAGATTTCCGTCCCACCCATGTTTGCCGTCATTTCCATCACATGGGCTGATGCCTTTTGCAGGCTACCCTCGTCGTACTTCTGGCTTCCTTCCCACAGCGGGGAAAATGTGTTACCGAAGCTCACGATGTTGAAATACGAATCCATCGGCAAAGACTTGAGGAACAATTGCAAAGCATCTTTTACTTTCTCCATTTTCCCTCCTGACATGGATCCACTACGGTCGATGACAAATATGAAATCACATTTCAATTCAGTGAGTTTGAAACTTGGGACTAGGGTGACCATTGCAGCTACGGTGGAATTGTGACCCTTCTCCAATATTAGCCGAGGCTGATGAGGTGACTCAGTTTCAAGAAGGAGCACGAAATCCCTGTCCATGTCTGTCGAGACTCCTTGGAGTTTCACCTCCGTTTTTAAGTATTTTCTATTTCTCAAAGCCTCATTTTTTGAGAGAATGTTGATATCATGCGTGGGACTGACGATTGACAGAGTTTTCCATTCCGTCTCGATATGTAAATCGATTTCCAAGGGGCAAGGGGAGAAGATGGAATGATCGATGTCACCGATGATCTTAGCTGCTTCGCTTGTATCACTGGGTGGGATATACCTCGGAGCGATGGTGGTCGGTAGGAAAAATCGTAGGGTGTTTCCTTCTGCCGTTGCCTCTGTCACGTACGACAATTTGATCGTTGCAACGCTGCCAGCCGGGAGATTCCCAATTTTGGCTTGGAAGATATCAGGCTTCGTCTCCTCGACGATGAAAGCTGTCTTTCCTTGTTTTAGCGACTCTTCGTAGACCTGTCTAGCATCTTCCTTCTTCCTCACTTCTCCCTGGATCTTCCTCCCCTCAATCTCCGCCTCAAATCCACACACTGCGGCTCGATCATCCACTGGGAATACGTATTGAGTCTCTACTGGCCTAGTAGGAGAAAAGTAAATTGAGCTTCATTATTGATATTTTCCCACATCCCAAATATTTTTTTTTACCAAGCAGGATGTAATTGTTTATTATGACGTAATATTACCGCATCAATCAGCTATTTCGGTCTAACAGTAAGGTGTGAGATGGTGACATTGTACTATTGTGAAATTGTATATCAAAATTTATATCGAAAATGACATCCATTCATCAATGGATCCATTGAACCAACCCTGGTTTTTTCAAATCGGCCATTGACTGATAACGCCATACCTGCGACCCATACCAGTGGTTGAAGATACATTGGTGCGGCACAACTCATAACTGAGAGAAATAGCTGAGGAATGTGTCTCACTTGGTTTCCTTGTTCTTATAGGTCTGGGTGAAGGTGACTTTGATGCCTAAGTCCAACCAGGTGACGTCCGCTGACACTTTTGTCAAGGGAATTGGATCCAACTTCGTTCCATCTTCACTCGGAACCACTAAACCGCATTCGCAGTTTTTATACTTTCCGTAAGTATTGGCAAACATTTCTTTTCTCCTGAGTAATACCTGCAAGCATGGAAATACATGATGCATTCAGGAATGGAGAGAAAGGGAAGTGCACGCCTATCGTATTGTAATCCGCAGAATCCCATAAACCTAACGGCATCTTTGCCACCAGGGATCGTCCCAAAGACAGAGTGCTGTAACGCATGCTCTCAGCCTGTGGATCGCGTGATCGGCGTTTGCAAATGAGAGGACAATCCAAGGATGTTAATGTCCCACTACTTCAAGGGGTTGTGATGGGAAAAAGAAGGAAAGCTAGGAAAAGGGATTGGAAGAGCATTTAGTATGGAAGTCCGGCTCAAACCCTTGCCAAATCCACAGCGTATTTAGTCTAATGATGACGTTTCCTATACGAATTCGTAGTTTGGGAAAGGTGAACGATGCCAAGAAATAAGGCGTTCCCTAGGGAATCACATGCTGTGACGCCATGTGATTTTGACTCATGTAACCAAGGAGATTGTCATGAGTCACGGTCACATGCATCGGCAAGGGTTGGGAGACGCGACGATATTTATCCATAGTATAGACTGCGGGTTCCTTTCTGCTCATGTGTCCGAGTGTCCATGGAAACTATCGATTTCCAGCGATAAGACGAAACTTGACACGTAGGGATAGGACGAGACTCGACTCCTAGTCTACACTCCGTTTCCACCGACGCCAAAACAGTTTATCCGTCTCACTCCAAGAATAAAAACCGTGAATTTGGTAGTTCTTGAATCTGAAGGCACAACATCGTCGTGGCATTTCCACCGGTATGGCTAACCGATCGCTGGCAATGATCCGAGAACTGACCGGTAGACACGACTTAGACATCCAAAGCAAACCTTCATCAAACTGCATTGGAGTCTCCTCGAGCACGCACACTTGCAATACGGATACACTTCTCTCTTGTGAGAGGAGACATCAAGAGTCTCCATCTTCACCTTCGAGCACGCACTCGTGCGAACCGGCCCCGGCAAACACCGGCAAATGACTGAGGATCACCAACCAACCACGTACGTGCCTCGGTGTGAGGAACGAGGAGCGTGCGATCACTGCAGGGGTTGCGCGTAGCGAGCGTATTGGCGTCGCCTGCCTCCTCATTCCTCACTCTCCGTGCTCCGGGTCGAATTCTAATTAATATTGCTGGTGGATTGCGGGAACTGCGTGATCCTGAGATTGATAATTAAAGTCATCACTATTTCTCTGAGGATTGCGACCCATTCTGCAAATATTCGTCTGAAGCGGGGGATAAGTTGAAATTCCTGGAAAGCTTCTCTTTCAAGTTCGAGAAATAATTGAATTCTCAGAAATCCTTTTTTTTAGTTGATGTTGCGTTCGAGAAATCGGCCTTAAAATCTCAATTGATTTTCCCGCACTTGAAAATTGTGACGTCATGGCGCATGACGTCACATTCGCAGGTGCGGGTCGCTGGCATGCTGGAACCTGGCAACATCATTGAGCACGCACGTCCTTCGTTTGTTATGATGTGAAATCGAACCTCATTCTGAAAGCGCATCTCAGTAAATGATAATTCCTGGTCTTTCGATAATTGGTTTACACTTTAGAGGAAAAGCAGGAGTCTCTCGTTCGGGTTTTTCCCACGTGCAATGGAATGGTTCGTGGAAAACTGAAGTCGATGAAACTGCCGCTCTGCAAGTTATGCGTATGAGATAAAAATGCAGCCTTGTGGGAGTCAAAATTCCTTTATTCTGTCCTTCCCTTCAACATGATACATTTCTCTTCTCGGGTGTCCTGGATTCCCAAGAACGCTTGAAAAGGATGTCCCATACCTTCATACTTCCGTGAGTTAAGAATTCAGAAACGTTACGTTACGCAACTGGACTTCAACGTACCGCATTTCGTGAGTATTATGTTCATACTAGGGAATTTTTTTCCCCCCTTCGGGCAAACAAACTCGCTATGAACGCGCCCTCGGCGCGATTCCCTTCATAAAATATTATTAATAATACATTCGAAGCATCTCTTTTCGATTCTCATAACTAAAAATTGGGTGAAACTCCTTATATCATTAGGATTTTTTATCGTAACTTTAAGCTAGTCCTGCTTACGTGAATTGATTTTCAATCTGATGTTAGGAAATTGAATCAAGCAGAGATTCTTCATAGCCCCAGAATCGTAACAAGAGTTTATCCTCAATACAGCACCTTCTATAACAAGACTGTAAGAACCACCTTTCTCTGAGCGAAATTGTGCGAAAATACTCATTCTTCCCTCTAAGCTAATAACCTCCAGTGTGGTAGTCAAAAATTCCGAAAACTTTTAGCAACCAAAATAGATGCCCTGGGGAGTGCACGACTAAATAAAGATTTTCATTGAATTTGTTTATCCCGGGAATATATACAAATCCGTTTTGCTGACGCAGAAATTACTTGAAAACGTCCCTCCAAAAAATAGTGTCCCCATGGAATAATCTGAAAATTTAAGTTTTCCTGGAAAGTAGCACTTAAATAGGCAATTTCACGTCCATTTTCAGTTTTCTACGTCGTTGCTTTGCCTGAAGTAAAATCAATTATTTTAAACCGTTCCCCTGCATAAATACCCCCTGAAGGCTTATACCTGCATATGTCAGCGCTTCATTGTGCAGGTTAGTGATTCTTTAAGTTACTTTCAAAAGTAAAAAACGTATTTAAAGTTTGCGCCTGTCAAAATGTGTGCCGAGTGAGAACAAATCGATATTTTTATCGAAATACTTATTCCGATTCTTAAAGTTTCGACTTTCTCTGGAACTCACTTTCATTGGATCAGAAAGGATTCCGGGAATTTTTTGAAAAAAAAAAGTGCCCTGAGGGGTTTTACCTAAAAATTAACATTTTTACTAAAATCCTTTTTGGGAGAACTACGTGTCTACCAAGTTTCAGCCTCATCCGTTTCCTCTTTTAGCTGGTGCAAAAATATATTTGGAAAAGCCAAAACAGCGAAAGGCTGTGCCCTTTGGGAATGCCCAGCAAAACCTGAATTTTTCCTGAACTCACCACCCCCTCAGCCATTGCTGTGCCAAGTATCACCATTTCTTTCTACCCAATTTGGTAGGACAAGAAATTATTCAAAAGCATCACCAAACAAAAATATGCTCTATCAAAAACTTAACATTTTTCCTGAACTCGCAGTCTCCTTCCATGACAGGTATTAGCTTTCCATGTTTATCCGTTTGACTGAAACAAAAATAGTTGAAAGGATCTCCCCCTGGAATTTGTGCCCCCGGGGTATTTACCTCCAACGAGTTCCAACGAGTGAACTTTTCTGAATTCAGGTCCCCATTAGGTACATACTTATCAAGTTTCAACTTTTTATCTGGAGCCAATTCCGTGGGACAAAAGAAAATTATTTAAAAATGTCGCCCCCCAGAGGTATGCCCTCAGGGCATGCATCTGAAACTTGATGTTTTTCCTGAACTTTGTGTCTCAGTAGGCACATCCATACCAAAGTTTCAGCTTTCCATGTCTCTCCGTTTGACTGAAGCAAATATATATCATTGAAAAGATCGCCCCCCATAATGGATGCCCCAGGTCATGTACCTCCAAAGCCGGATTTTTTCTTAACTCTGCATCCCAAAAGGTACATTTGTACCAAGTTTCAGATTTCTAGCTTCACTAGAACATGCATACAATTAGCATTTTGAAGCCATATTGGTTGGGTCTAGTGTAAATCTGGCCATTCTTTTCCCCGACCGCAAGACCGTGGACGTCGCCATATCGATCATCTGCATTGTTTGGTTGTGAGATAATGCATTGGTTAAGTTTCAAACATTGAATGATTAATATTGTAACACACTCTATGTAATTCTAAAGCAACCTTTAAACTCATGTTATGAAATTGAGAGACATGAAAGTTAATAAGTGCTGGTGAAAACGGGAAGTGGATCGGGCAACCGGGAAGGAAAATCGAGGAAGCCTGAGAGGAGCTCTTCCGGGGGGAGTGTGTTTTGGACCTGCGTGGAGGCAAGAGGACTTGGCTTTGTGCTCGTCGGCCGTGTGGCGTGAGACTCTTTCTTCGATCTTCCAGCTAGACTCTACAACTACATCTCTTCGGTCAGCTACCACAGAGACCTTTTTATAGAACTTTGAAGTGCAAGGGCCACCGGCCTATCCTCTCTGCGGCCCAACACCTCACAATATTTTATGTCTTTCCCTTCTTGCTCTACCCTCCCGGGGTAAAGAGCCCAGTTGCCTTATCGGCCGGACTCTCCCCCTAATCCTGTCAAGTTAGGGTTAGGTGATATGTTCTTGTGATTTTCTATTTTGTGATCTAACTTTGTGATCTTTTACTTGGTGATCTTAAACTTTTACAACCTTTTTAATAGAAAGTAATTTTAATATATTCTCAAAGAATCTAATTTTTATACATTTTGAAAGAGTAAATTTAGAGTTATTTATGGGCATTTTTATCTCTATTTATTTGAACTGAAAGTAAGGGGCCTATGATCCTTTAGTGAAGGGTTCCATAGGAACCCCAGGCCGGGTAACTTGGACACTCTATCTGCCAGATACTCCAGTGATGTGAGCCTACATCCTCTCAGCTCCCACCAGCGCTCCTACCATTATGTCTTGATAAGGAAAACCACAAGGAAGGAAAGGAGTGCTACACTAGGCTAAAGCGAGCTTGCTGTGAGCTTTGACAGAGTAATGGAGCGAGTACCGCGGGAACACTGGAACAGCCCTTCTGAATACGGAAGCATGCCCTGCCAATACCCGTCAACACCTCTACCCCCCAGAATTATTAGGCCTCTAGTACCATGACTGCCTGCCATGATCACGACAGCAAGAATACTGGGATGGGAAATTATGAAAATCCGATTGTAGTGAATGGAGAAGAGCCACAACAGACCCAACTAAGATGGCTTCCAATTGC
The DNA here is from genome assembly GCA_905338385.1 of Darwinula stevensoni. Taxonomy (NCBI): domain Eukaryota; kingdom Metazoa; phylum Arthropoda; class Ostracoda; order Podocopida; family Darwinulidae; genus Darwinula; species Darwinula stevensoni. The sequence continues at coordinate 36,769 of CAJPEV010001036.1, forward strand.
CCCAAATCCATTGTATTGTGCGCCATCTCCAGTTCTTTCTTAGCTCAGTGGGTGCAGCACCTCGCGCGAAAGGGGCGGCCCATCCATTATACACTCCATGTGAGGGATCCCTTCGAGTCGAATCCCCGAATGAGTCGATTCCCGATTCCGCTGCCACGAAACACGCCTTACGGAAGTGTTGTTGATAACTAACCACCAGATGTCTCTGTAATATTTAGAACCCCCACCTCTATATACACTTTCTACTCTATGCCAGAAGCCGGATTTTTTCTTAACTCTGCATCCCAAAAGGTACATTTGTACCAAGTTTCAGATTTCTAGCTTCACTAGAACATGCATAAAATTAGCGTCAGTCACTCGCTCACTCAGTCACGATCAGCTATACTCGTATACTAGCGAGTTTGTTTGCAGGCAAAAAATCTCGCTATGGTCGCGCCTTCGACGCTCTTGGATAGTGATTTATTTTTTTATTCTTTGCGAAATGGCAAACACGTTTTTAAAGTACGTCCCCATTGAAACACGTGATATATGGTGACGAAAGTCTTGATTTTTATCAAAATCATTACTTCTATGATTTCTAGTGTGCTTAACTTAACATTTTTTCATGTGTCCCTTTTTGTAAGGGTGGAGAATACATATTCAAATACTTCCCTCCTATAATCTTCGCTAAGGGGACATGTTTCAAAAATAAGTTTTTTCCTGTACTTAGCCATCAAACAGGTACTTCTAAGGGGATTTTACATTTTCTGTCTGTTTCGTTGGATCCAAAAAATTCAGGAAAATGGATTTACAAAAAGTGCCCTGATGGGTTGTAACGGAATTTCTTTTTCTTCTGAAATGTAGACTCAGGGAATTTCATGTCACCCAGTTTCAGTCTTATACGTTTCCCTTTTTGCTGGCGGTAAAAAATGTATTTGGAATAGCGACCCACCCATAAGCTATGCTCTGAGGAGACACTTCAAATGTTGAATTTTTCCTCAAATCAACATCACATCTGGTATGCTTGCGCCAGTTGTTACTTTTCTATTTCTGCCCGATTCGGTAGGATATGAAAATTATTTGAAAACGTTACGTCATCAAGAAATATGAACACCAAAAATGTTTTGGAAATTTGACGTTTGACTTTTCAGCTCAGTGCGTCAGCAGTCACGTTCTTCCCAAGTTTCAGCTTTCCGTGTGTCTCCGTTTGATTGAAGCAAAGATAAATTTTTTTAATATAAGTTCCCCGAAAAGGTGTGCCCCCATGGTATGTATCACTAAATTAGAGTTCTTCCTGAACTTAGCATGCGAATCGCTACTTATGTCAGTCAACCAGCTACTCACGATCGTCTATATATAATAAATATATAATTTCATCTTTACTCAGCTATCCATTAGGTACTTCTTTGCCAAGTTTAAACTTTCTAGCGCCCTCTGCTTTGCTGGATCAGAAAATTCGGGAAAATACGCCTCTTGCAAAATATGTGACTTGAACCGTTTTAACCGAAAAGTACCTTGGTTTTTTTTTTTTTTAAACCGAAATCCATCTTCAGTGACCTACATGCCCACAAAGTTTCAATATTGTATGTTTGCCCTTTTCGCTGGTGAAGAAACATGTTTGGAAAAGCCAACCCACCCAAAAGCTATCCCCTAGGGGATGCACCATGAAAGCTGAATACTCCCTTAACACAATAATGTCATGTCACTTATACGAGTGCCAAGTTTCACTTTTTCATTTCTGTCCAATTCGCCAAGACAACATATTTTTTTAAAACATCGCCCCTCGAAAAAATTATTCCAGGGGATGTATTGAGACTTATTATTTTTCTTTAACTCCTAGTCTCAGTAGTCTTATTGCTTTCTATGTTCATAAGTTTAACTGATGCAAAAAAATTAGTTGAATACATCTCCCATTGAAATTTGTGCTCCCAGGGCATTTACTTCCTAAGTCGGAATTTTTCTGCAGCATCCCAATAGGTAGTTATGTACCTAGTTTCATCTTTCCACACTAGCTCAATACGCCAGGACAAAAAAAAACTTGAAAACCTCAGCCCCAAAAAATATGCCCCTGGCATGGATCTAAAATTTTCATTTTTCCTGAACTCATCATCTCGGTAGGCACGTCCATGCCAGGTTTCAGCTTTCCAAGTCTCTCTGTTTCACTCAAGCAAAAAATCATTATATTGGGAGGGAATGAGGATATGGAAGGCAAAAGAAGCCAAAAAATGGTCGGGAAATGAAGACGTACCTCCTGATTGCCGGTCAGACGTGCTACCACTACACCACCGAAACAGGGACATAGAACCCTCTGCATCCCATCCTAATACGTCACAATATAGATTTAAAAAAAAACTTTTCCCCCCAAAACGTGTACACCCAGGGTAAGTATCTCCAAAGTCGAATTCTTTATGAACTCTGCATCCCAAAATGTACCAAGTTCCAGATTTCTAACCTTTCTAGAACATGGTTAGAATTAGCGTCAGTCAGTCAGTCACGATCGTCTACATACAGTATATTAGTTACAAGGCAGGCTTCTTGTTAACCCTCTCTGTATTGCAGCATCCTTTGGCATCCTACGGCGATTTTCCGTTGCATGCCCACAGACCAGCCCTGCCCTGTTCATCCACTTTTTTTGAGTGCTTGTACTTAAATTCCAATTGCTCCGGATCCCTTGAAGGAAATTTGATAAATCATATGGCGATGGAGAGAGGATTAATAGATCTTTCAATTCCCTTTTCAAACACGAAAAAAGGTTCATTAGTTCAAAAGTTATTGCCGATCAAAATCCGTGCGGTTTTTTTGGGCCACCCTCTATATAGATGCTTGGGCCTCCGTGTGCATATCCGCATGTGCATGTACGCACGTGCGGCGCCTTCATGCCTGCCTCCAGGTGGACGTCTCCCCCTCTTCGGCTTGCAATTTTTTGCCTGGCCGTTGCGACAGTCGGATCTATTTTCGATAACGTAACAGCCCCGAGGGGGGGGGAAGAGTTCAGATGTCATGAAAAAAACGATGGAACGAGCGGAAATCGAAACTAGGACCTACTGCTTGCCGGTCAAGTATGCCATCCATAACACTACCACGAGGGAGAAAGGCATTCTACGCATGACTCCGCCGCCCCCCTTCCGGGTGTTCACACCTCCGATACGAAATTTTTCGCAGGGACGAGTAAAGGTTCCTGCGTATCACACATGGAGCCCTCTTTCATACCTTCAGGAAAGATTACTTTCTCGCCGGGGATGAAATCTCCGTCCATGTATTTCTCGGGATAAGGAAAAGTCGTATCGTAGGCACGAACACACACGGGAGTAGGGGGGGGAGGGGTGGGGGTGCGCAAGACGTACAACGTCCAAGCGGTTGCTACGCAGAGCGTCGAGAGAGCCGTCGTCTAAACTCGTGAATGTCCGACGATGCTACATGCTTAGCCTAGGCCCCTGCGTGAAAATTTATCCATGGGTTAACCTCACATTCGTCGGATAATATATTCGTCGAAATATATCTATATATTAAATATATGAGATGGCGGGAAAACCTACAATTGTAACAACAGACAGAAGAAAGAGAAATGAAGAAACGGAGAATCGGCTGGAATTGAGACGTGAGGCAGAAGCCGAATCAATACATAGATTGTATTATTAATTTAAGCACCTATCGTTGAGAGAAATGAGAGGGCCGCTGACTAAACTCGTGAATTCCCAAAAATGCTACACGTTTAGCCTAGGCCACGAATGTCAAACTTGATTAGCTGGGGGCAGGATGGAAGCCTTCAGGCTGGTTGGATCCATATTATAATGTTTTGTTTTATCAAAGTTTCAATTGCTAACGTGTAGAAATTGTCTATGCTTTTCCTAAACAAACTATTGAAAAAAATTTGCCAGCAGAACGTAATTTACTAACGAGTCAAGCGGTCGTTTGATACCTCCTCTGATACGAGAGACACAGAGCTCAACCATCAAATAAATCCTCGTATAAAGACTCACATTTTAACCTTCAGATATAAAAAAAATCGCCCGCTTCAAGCGTTCCCGCAATATGCTTTTTTCGCTAATCAAAACTCAAAACGAAAAAATGTTTTTTTTTTCTTGGAATGAATATAAGAATGATAATATGATGCTGACATGGTGAAAATCTCGTAATCGTGGTAGGATATCATGATGCAGTTAATATCTGATTGCTTTTAATTTTGGGAGACCCCGTTCAGTCCACCACCCCTATGGCCTGACATGTTTCCTTGGCGAATAAAACAATATGGAAAATGTGTGCACGCTGTTGAGTTTCCGATTTCCATTTTATTATGCAAGTCCATTTCACCAGTTGGAAAAGAATTGGATTCACAAAAATTGCAATGTATAACATTCACTATTCAGGTGTCAGATGGAGGCTTTGGAGATAAATACTTCAAGGCACCCATTTCTTGCATGCCCATGACAATAACGAAAAAGCCAGATTTAAAAAACTAATGGACAAGACCGTATTTGAGTCCATCATACTCAATTGATTCAGTATGAAAATATATTACGACTCAATGAAAGGTGAAGATTACCAACGAATCAATTTTACAGGACGCGTCCTTAAGAATTGAACCATTCCTCCGGAATTCAACATTCCTGTTATTGCTTAAGAATGTTTCTACGAAAAGTGGCCAGCTATGACTAGCAAGATAGCGTAAGTGGGATCATTGCTCATCCACAAGTTTTTATTGCGCTAATTTCGACCGTCCAACTCACATGCCAGGCACATCTTTCGCGGCTTTCACGACCAGTCAAACCAGTAGTCATCGGCGAAAAAATGAGTCTCAACAACGAAGAAGTTGCTTGCTTTTATCGATCAAGTGCGACAATCCCTTCCCTTCGAGCCAGGAGCGACTCTTCTTCACCATCAGTTCCCAATGATCCTTGTATGCAGGCAACTTGAGCTCCATGAAAACCACAGCAAGTGCAGTGGCCAAATCCGCATCCTCGCATTTGTTTTCATCTTTTACCCTCGAGAATTCCCGTTCAGTCAATCCCAATACTGTCAAAAGTTGCTGGTCGAATGGGAATGAGCCATTAAAATGCTGCATCCTGGTCAGAACCATGAGTTTTCCTTCGTCTCTGCTCAAATCGACCTTGCCAGATACTGATTCTTCTCGCAATGCCAAATCCTGATGAGATTCCATACCGCATGAGCGTGAGGTTGTGTCATACAACTGCGTTTCAGTTATTCCCGTTTCCTTACTTTTCGAAACGAAATGGCGGGTTCCGGGCCTGGATGGATTTTCATTCCACTGTGGGAATGAAATTCCCCTGCATGCAAGTCCCTGCATGATCGGGGGAGGGCTACAATATGGGATACGACGGGGGCCCTTGCACATAATTCCTGCATTTCCGCCGTTCCATCCACCGTAACCATGCGGCATCATGTTCGGGACAGTTCTCAGAATGGGGGAATCTTTTTGTAATTCTCCCTTTTCGTCGACGGCAACGAAGGATGTGAAAATTGATGCCAAATTGTATTTGATTCCGAGATAGACGGCAGATTTCTCCTTCTTTGACCGATCATTCGGGTGCACACGACGATCTTGAAGCTCTTCTTCCAACTCGTGAATGATGGACCTTGCTGCCAAACTATGAACGATGTTCCCCTCGACCGCTTCGGCGAGATTCGCCGCAAACGTAGCGGACAAGGGTCCTGCTGGAGTGTCTGCACTCAACTTTATCTCTGCTGGAATGAGATTGGGATTGTTGTAAATGCAATACGCTGCATAGCAACTACCATCGAAAATGCAAGGCAGCTTCTTCACACTCAACCAGGGATCTTCCATTTCTTGGTGAACGTCGGTTGGAGCCTCTGTCTTCTTTGGCACAGGTTTTCCGAATCCAAGGAGTGTTTTTTCAGTGACAACAGCCTCTTGATTTTCGTTCTTCTCTGGCTTTTTGATTGAGTCATGTTGAGCCCAGATTATATTGACAGAGGTAAGTGAGGGCTGAAGGGAATTCTTGAGAAGATGCTGGACTTTTCCACTCAGTCCCTCTTTTAGGGCTGCAAATAGAGCTTCTCCATTCCCAGCAAGTGCAATTCCATTCACAAGATGATGACTCGCGTCACTACCAACACCCAAGGCAAAAACCCTCGTTTTACTCGTATTGCAATTATCCCTCACCAAGGAAACGACTTGCTCTGTGTTGCTCACTTCGCCATCAGTAAGAACGATGATCTGTCGAGTATAGCCATCTAGCTGTACCTGCTGAAAAACCGAGGAGAGGGGCTTCAAGATTTCCGTCCCACCCATGTTTGCCGTCATTTCCATCACATGGGCTGATGCCTTATGGAGGCTACCCTCGTCGTACTTCTGGCTTCCTTCCCACAGCGAGGAAAAGGTGTTACCGAAGCTCACGATGTTAAAATACGAATCCATCGGCAAGGACTTGAGGAATAATTGCAAAGCATCTTTTGCTTTCTCCATCTTTTCTCCCGTCATAGATCCACTACGGTCGATGACAAATATGAAATCACATTTCAATCCTGGGAGTTTGAAACTTGGGACAAGGGTGACCATTGCGGCGACAGTAGAATTGTGACCCTTCTCCAATATTAGCCGAGGCTGATGAGGTGACTCAGTTTCAAGAAGAAGCACGAAATCCCTGTCCATGTCTGTCGAGACTCCTTGGAGTTTCACCTCCGTTTTTAAGTATTTTCTATTTCTCAAAGCCTCATTTTTTAAGAGGATGTTGATTTCATGGGTGGGGCTGTCGATTGACAGAGTTTTCCGTTCCGTCTCGATATGTACGTGGATTTCCATGGGGCAAGGGGAGAAGGTAGAATAATCGATGTCACCGATGATCTTAGCTGCTTCGCTTGTATCACTGGGTGGGATATACCTCGGAGCGATGGTGGTCGGTAGGAAAAATCGTAGGGCGTTTCCTTCTGCCGTTGCCTCTGTCACGTACGACAATTTGATCGTTGCAACGCTGCCAGCCGGGAGATTCCCGATTTTGGCTTGGAACATATCAGGCTTCGTCTCCTCGACGATGAAAGCTGTCTTTCCTTGTTTTACCGACTCTTCGTAGACCTGTCTTGCCTCTTCCTTCTTCCTCACTTCTCCCTGGATCTTCCTCCCCTCAATCTCCGCCTCAAATCCACACACTGCGGCTCGATCATCCACTGGGAATACATATTGAGTCTCTACTGGCCTAGTAGGAGAAAAGTAAATTGAGCTTCATTATTGATATTTTCCCACATCCCAAATATTTTTTTTTTACCAAGCAGGAAGTAATTGCATATTATAACATAATATTACCGCATCAATCAGATATTGCGGTGTAACAGTAAGGTGTGAGATGGTGATATTGTACTATTGTGAAATTGTATATCAAAATATATATCGAAAATGACATCCATTCATCAATGGATCCATTGAATCAGCAGTGTTTTTCTTTCCAAATCGGCCAATGACTGATAACGCCATACCTGCGACCCATACCAGTTGTTGAAGATACATTGATACAGCCCTACTCATAACTGAGATAAATAGCTGAGGAATGTGTCTCACTTGGTTTCCTTGTTCTTATAGGTCTGGGTGAGGGTGACTTTGATGCCTAAGTCCAACCAGGTGACGTCCGCTGACACTTTTGTCAAGGGAATTGGATCCAACTTCGTTCCATCTTCACTCGGAACCACTAAACCGCATTCGCAGTTTTTATACTTTCCGTAAGTATTGGCAAACATTTTTTTCCTGAGTAATACCTGCAATCATGGAAACACATGATGCATTCAGGGGGGGAGAAATGGAAGTGCACTCCTATCGTATTGTATCCTATTATCGCAGAATCCCCTAAATTTAACGGCATCATCGCCACCAGGGACCGTCGAAAAGACGGATCTGTAACGCATGCCCTCGGCCTGTGGATCGCGTGATCGGCGTTCGCAGATGAGAGGACAATCCAAGGCTGTTAATGTCCCACTACTTCAAGGGGTTGTGATGGGAAAAAGAAGGAAAGCTAGGAAAAGGGATTGGAAGCGCATTTAGTATGGAAGTCTGACTGAAACCGTTGCCATATCCACTGTGTATTCAGTCTAATGATGACGTTTCCTATATGAATTCGTACTCTTGGGAGAGGGCAACGATGTCATGAGATAAGGGGTACCCTTGGGAGTCGCATCCTGTGACACTGCGTGATTCTGACTCATTTCACCAAGGAGATTGTTATGAGTCACGGTCACATGCATCGCCACGGGTTGGGTGACGCGACGGTATTTATCCATAGTATACGCAGCGGTTCCTTTCTACTCCTGTGTACGAGTTTCCATGGAAACTATCGATTTCCTGTGATAAGACGAAACTTGACACGTAGGGATAGGACGAAATTCGACTCCTAGTCTACACTCCGCTTCCACCGACGCCAAAACAGCTGAACCGTCTCACTCCTAGAATAAAAGCCGTGAATTTGATAGTTGTTGAACCTGACGACACCGCATCCTCGTCGTATTTCCACCGGTATGGCCAACCGATGGCTGGCAATCCGAGAACAGACCGGCAGACACGACGTGGGCATCCGAAGCAAACCATCAAATTGCATTTTCCAAACCAATCCGTTCGAGGCTGCCGAGGCAAAGGGAATTATTGGAGTCTCCTCGAACACACACACTTGCAATACGTAAACACTTCTCTCTGGTGAGAAGAGACATCAAGAGCGTCCACCTTCACCTTCGAGCACGCACTCGTGCGATCCGGCCCTGGCAAACACCGGCAAATAACTGAGGATCCCCCACGAACCACGTACATGCCTCCGCGCGGGGAGCGAGGAGCGTGAGATGACTGCAGGGGTGCGTGTAGCGAGCGTATTGGCGTCGCCTGCCTCCTCATTCCTCGCTCTCCGTGCTCAGGGTCGACTTCCTATTAATACCGCTGGCGGATTGCGGGAACCGCGTGACCGGGAGAATGATAAGGAATGTTATCGCTATTTCTCTGTGGATTGCGACTCACTCTGAAAATATCTGTCTGAAGCGGGGCATAAGTCGAAATTCCTAGAATGCTTCTTTTTCAAGGTCGAGAAATAATGGAATTCTCAGAAATCCTTTATTTAGGTCGAAGTTGCGTTCGAGAAATTGGCCTTAATTATTAATTCGAGAAATTGGCCTTTATCGATTTTCCCGCACCTGAAAACGGTGACGTCATGATGCATGACGTCACATTCGCAGATGCGGGCGGCTGGCATGCTGGAACCCGTCGACATCATTGCACACGCACGTCCTTCGCCTGTCACGATGTGAAATCGCACCCCAATCTGAAAGCTCATTTCAACTATTGGTAATTCCTGAATTTCGTGACGAGAATTCATCTGCGCTGGTGGCTGCATCAGACAAATCTATGGATTACACTCATAATAATAAGTCTTTTTTTTTATCCCAATGGAAAGCGGAAAAGTTGGTTTTGCAATGAGACGGGGAGAGACATTTACCCGACTCATTTCTAGACCGAGAAGGGGAAGAGACGGCTCATCCCAAAGAACAAATATACAATATGCGAGGGGAATGACGTAACACCTCCGTGTATTGTTTACACTTTGGAGGAAAAGCAGGAGTCTCTCGTTCAGGATTTTCCCCGGTGCGATGGAATAATTCGTGGGAAACTGAAGTCGATGAAACTGCCGCTCTGCAAGATATGGGTATCAGATGAAAATGCGGCCTCGTGGGAGTCACAATTCCTTTATTCTGTCCCTCCTTCCAACATGATAAATTTCTCTTCTCGGTTGTCCTGGATTCCTAAGAACGCTTGCAAAGTGTCTCCCCCCCCCCCTTCCCCTCCCCCCCTTCCGTGTTTTAGAGTTCAGAAACTTTACGTTACGCTACTGGAGTTCAATATACCCTATCTCGTTCGTTTTATGTTTCTAAATGAAAGCAGGTTGTCACGGACCACAGGCATTTAAATCCTCTGTCATTCTTCGCTTCAGGGCACTCTCGGGATCGTTTGGAACCGCGATTGAACATCGCGATCCTCAGCGCACAGAAAATGCAAGTCTTCGGCACAGTCTCCTTTTCATATGCTTCGCGACTCCAGGAATTATTCCATCGTTCGAGTCCGCTCAGATCTTACAGTACTCATAGTACGTCCCAGTTTACGCGTCCCTCAGAGCCCCAAGAAGTTTGTCCATCGGAATCTAATCAGTCGGAATCCGTCTGGTCCTTCTAGAATTTAATGGATCGATTCGCCTGTCTGTGCCAGTCCTTACCTTAAGTCGAGTCTGTGTGTGGTTGACTCGTCGGGGAGAGAAACCCGAGAAACCGAGTTGCACGATCTCATCACTATTTTTTTTTACTATCGCTCTTGGGATACGCAATTGCATTACGAAGTCAGTGCCGATAGACGACCGATTTTTTTTTAGGGGCTCAATAGGTTCACTGGTTTCTTCTCTCTCTATCGATGTGTATTTTCCTCCGGAATTATTTTTTATAACCGGAGTAGCCCCCGGGACACCCTATGGTACATTTCTGGTCGTGGAGTAGAATCTGTTTAGGTGTTTTACTCGTATCGATAATACGAGCCGTTCAAGAACGTGGCTCGTACGAGCCAACAATTCACGAATAAAAGTCCGGACAGCGAGTGAAGAACATTCGTCTCCGTGTTGGGCTGGATGTTCTGGACGCGGAGAGAACATCGACTTGCATGCGTTCCTCGCGTGAGAGCGAATATACGAGATCTGAGGACTTGGAACTCGAGCCGGATAGCAACATGTGGCTATGCGGCTCATCAGGCTCATCAGGCTCATCAGGCATGACCGATGCGCGAGGCGACTCCGGGGAGTCGGCCGGAAGCGTCGCTCGGAATTTTTAATCGCATGCGAATTTCGGGTCGAGTTCTATTTTGAGCTCTGGCGAGTGCACAAAACTGAGCGTTGGAAATGCGACGAGAACGGACTCTTGACGGACCTGAGACGACGAGACGGATGCAGCGAATATTGTATGTTTTCGCGAGTCCATGGCATGGCATATTATCGGCAACTGACACTCGCGCGTTCTATGAACAGGTCGAGACGTTGAGGTTCGGAGGTTCTCATCGACTCGGGCGAGCGCACGTGCCGATGAGCACGTGCCGATGAGCACGTGCCGATGAGCACATCGTCTCAGAAACCCTACCACACGATCGATTGATAATGGTCGTAGCTGGAACGGCTTGTTGGAATTGCACGATCAAGTTTTACATCGTTTTAAAGTGTAAATTATTTCCTTCTCGGTTTCAGGTAGTTTACGAAATCTAGTCTCGGGTTATACATTGCACCATTCAAGAAAAAGGGGAACATCGCGGACGACACGTACGTCCCGCGAAGACGACACAGAAAGGGCTGGAAACGATCTTCATCCTCAATTTCAATCACAGTTCATAGTTAGGTTCATCGAGCAAAATGTTTCGGTCAATCAGTCACCATATCCAGTCACCAACAAAGCAGAGCAGACTTCAGTTTTTTTTTTCAGTTCAGTCCGAGGCATGCTCGATGTGACAACCATGTTGTCACAGCCTCGGTGCTGTCGACAACGGGTTGTCGACAGCACCGAGGCGCACGAGCACGTTATTCGCGAAGCCATTCGGCAGCTCGCGGTCAATCTAGCAGACGGTCAATCCTTGCTTCTTTCAGTTCAGCGTAGCAGTTCGAGACGACGAGAAATCTAATGGGCTGTTCGCCCGTTGGTGCGAGATGACGTCGAGGTAGGAGAGTCGTCCTGACTAATTTTTTTGCACTTCAGGTGTTATTTAATTTAAAGATGGCGACTGATTGACCGTAACGCCCAGAAGTTCGTGTCGCGGTCTGCATGTTCTGGACGAAAACAACTTCTTCGATAAGTAATTTGAACGCAACGTAAAAGTACTCAATGACGAGTCGAGTCGAATCGGTTCGGAAGTTGGATTCCTCGGTCGATCTGGAGATTCTGATGCCGGAAGAACAGCATGACCCTGACCCGAGATGCGTCCGCAGGCGAAAGAAATTCGACTCGCAGGACGTCGTCCAGTCGGCAGGTAGAGGTAGCATTTTGGAAACGATGCTCGCGCTTTCGATCGAAATATTTCCTGAAACCGCAGATGCGTCGGGGATTCACACAAGTATACGTGCCGATACGTTTCATTCCGCGTGATCGCACGCAAACGACGGCCCCGAACCAAACGTTCGCTCTTCGGAACGATGAAAGCTCTGTCCTCGTGGAACCTCCACCGCGCACGCTTATCGCGTGGCGCCACTCGCACCGAGCCCAGAGGGATCCACGGTGGCAGTGCACGCCGCCCCCACCTCCCCCTCCCCCTCCCCCTCCCCTTCCCCCTCCACCTCCCCCTCCACATCCCCCTCCCTTCTTTTCGAGCTGCGATGCAATTCTAAAGAGGGTTTTGTATTCTAGTTTGCTTTTCTAGCTGTGTTCTCTCGCTTGTGGCTGCGAACGCATTGCGAATCCGGTCAAGCACCTCATATCCCTCTATAAGGTGATTCGCCGAGTGAAGATACCCATTCTCTGAATTTCATCATTCGGCGGTCATCGGTAAGGAAAGGTTCGATCAGAGCCGTCTGAAACCAAGGGCCGGCCCTTTGTACGAATGACCTTTAATGACCTTTAATGCCGCAGACGTCGCCTAGATGTCATGAAACCACGGCGTAGAGCTGCTCCGAGCACGGTCTCTTTTCCGCTTTTTTAAATTTCCCTCTCTCAAATTGGATATGACCTTGCAACGAACACGAATGACATTTCATGGGATTATTGGGAACACATCAGCCTATGCATCGTGCGAGTGTTCGCGATTTTCGCACTCGTAAGAGCAGAGCGCTTAAAGCTTGGGCTCGAATCGGCACTTTTTTTTCTTCGGATTTTTGGAAACCGTTCGGCCTCGAAAGAATCACGTGTCCAGGTTTCACCAAGACCAGACAGAGAAACCGAGGCAGGCCATCATGCCACCTGGCCATCATGCCTCCAGGCCTTCGGATCTTGGAAGAATTCCTCGGACTCGATATCTCCAGATCTGACGCCTGGATTCCCATTCTTGCCTTTTTCTCTCGAAATGGGCAACACAGGCTGGAAGTCTTCTAAATGCTACTCGAATGGAATTCTTCGCTCCTCTTTTATCGTTTTCGTCACTCGAGTACCAAAATATCGTTTTTATCGGCAGACCACCGAAACCGAACACGATCATCTAAATGGGGTCTTACCGGTCATAAAACAAAAGAATAACGCGCGAGTGCCTGACCTCCCGCGCGAGAACTTGCGGAGTTCCCCGTCGGTCGCGATCTCAGCGTCTCTCGCTCTCTCTCTCCCCCTCTCTTTCTCTCTTGCTCTCTCTCTCTCTTTCTCTCTCGCTCTCTCTCTCTTTCTCTCTCGCTCTCTCTCGCTCTCGCTTTCTCGCTCAGCTTGCCTCCTCCGATTTCTCCTCGTCGGACGCCGTTGGTGATCGTCGAGACCGATGGGGAAGGTGGGATGATGACTCCTCCAATTCCTTGAGCTGAGCTTTGCTTGACCGGGCTACAGCCGTCCGATAACCGTAATGATGGTTCGTTATTTCCCGTCGTTTCCAACGGTGCAAACCGCGTTCTTTACCCTACGAGGTCGTAAAATTGTTATCGGAATGAGGTTGCTATCAGGATTAACAATTGTACTATCTCCCACGAACGTTACAGATCGCCGACAGCCTGCGTGTGCGAGTGAGAATCCTCACGTTAGGATGTTCAGCACGAAATTTAGTGCCTGTTTTTTCGTCGTTCTCTTCGTGGTCCCCGTCCGTTCCTCGTCAGTGTCCTACCCCGATGAGTTTCGTGATTGCCACGCGGATCCCTTCACGCTGTCACGAACGAACACGAGGGCCGTCCTATCGCTCGAAGAGATGACGCCTGGTTCCGGTCCCAGAAGGGGTCGAGTGTATTTCCTCGAGACTTACAATCACAGGGGGCTGAGTCCGAAACAGTCCTGTGCCGTGGAATCTGCGGCTCGGGCGTATCCGGACCGGGAGATCTACCTATTGTCCACGTCGAAGTGCTTGGAGCTGAGTCCTTGGATTCGGGCCCTTCGAACTTCCTATCCCAACGTCCGATTCATTCACTTGGATACCGAAGCCTTTTACAAGGATACGCGACTGGAAGGATGGTACCGGAATGGAACGTGGAGGACGAGCGAGTGGCCCTTCATGCACCTCTCCGATGTCACTCGCATTCTCCTGCTTTTCCTTTACGGTGGTGTCTACTACGACTTGGATACCGTCGTCTTCAAGCCCATGGATTGCGCGAATTGCTTTGGGAATAATCTCATGGGCTCGGATTCCGGCGCTTTGTGCTTCGAACGAGGACATCCATTCCTCTGGGATTGCATGCAGGAGTTCGTCACCGACTATCGACCGGATATCTATGCTCACAACGGACCCACCATGCTCCGGCGGGTCGCCAATAAGTGGTGCAAGAAGGAAAACGAGTTCGTCGGCGTGAATTCCTACGGTGCGGCCAACTGCAGCGACCTGACAATAAAGCGCATGACGGACATCGCGATGTTGTGGAATGACGTGTCCCTGTTGTACGACCCGGATCCGAGAACCCGGGATACGGTCCTCGACGAGATGAAGACCCTGGATCTCTTCGTCCTCCACGTCTGGAATATTCTGACGGGGGACCGAGAGCTTCATCATGCGTCTCCCGATTCTTCCGCATATGCTCGTGTCGTGTGGAAATTCTGTCCTCGAGTCGCTTCCTCCTCTCCGTCCATTTATTGATCGTGAAGAATCGTGTTGCCTGAGGTCAATGTTCCCATTAAATGGTGCAGTCCTTTGTGTGTGATGGTGATTGACCTCAACAAAGAAAATGATGCAGTTCCGGGGTTCCATGTCACTTCGGAAGGCACTTCTTCGACTGGACGTTTCGACGAAAGCCTTTCAAAGAAGCGTCCAGTCGAAGAAGCGTCTTTCGAAGAAGTGACCTGGGACTCAATTCCAGTGTTTCAGTCGACACTCCTGCGACCGGCAACTGGCCGCCTGATCGCAACAAAGAGATTCAAGGAGTACAATTAAGCGGCAGAGCAACCATGGAGCTAGGTCGAACTAAACATCGATGGCGAAATTGTTGCGACGGGAGTGGGAAACCTTCCACGATGAAGCTGTAATATCACCTTTAAAAAAAGCAGGACCGAGGAGTTGAGCGATCTTCATAGAAATTTGGTGTACAAGCTCATACCAGCAGGTTATGAAATTGATTAGAATTTCAAGCGTGTGGGATGAATATTGACGGCCAGAGAACATACTAATTAATTAATTTATCCAATTTCTATTGCAGCTATGGGGTCATACCGATGCAAATGTATCCTTGGCTACTTTCTACTTAAAAATTGGGGTTATCCAGCATTTTTCACCTCCATGTTGGGAAAATGCAGGCAGAAAGTGTTTAGACGCACTCGCCTCTTGTTCATATCCAGGCTATCAGAATTTTTCCTGCCAAACTTATATCGTCATTTTTCACTTGGAAAGACTTCGCTTCTAAAGTAATCTTTAGGTTTTCGATGGGGATTAATTAAAGACAAGGCGAACAGGAGCATATTCAAAAAAGTCTTCACGACAGTCCTGGTCTTCCCTTCCATGATGGAAGGATGGAAAAAAGGCATAGGGACCCTTCAGTCCTTTTTCCAGAAAACTCATTCGTTTCGAGGCCGAACTCTATAGCAGGAGGCCTCCAAGGTTTGAAAGAGGGAAACGAGGGAGCAGCCAAGGAGCACCCCGAGACAACCTAGGAGCACCCCGAGACAACCTAGGAGCAACCCGAGACAGCCACCCATCTCGCCGAGCATCTCGTGCCAATCGTAGGCGCGGACTTCGTTGGGAAAAAAGATTCTCACGTGCACGTCGGGATTGGGGAAATAGTCCTCACCTTAGTCCTCCCCAGATTTGGCCGGAGATGAGTGATCTGACACTTGCACAGATGCTGTATTTGCTTCCCGATTCCTTGCATTCGGACATCTTTCTCCGAACCGACGATCGGGATCCGTCTGCGAGTGCAACAAGTCTTGTCGCACCAACAGGTGCAGTGTTAAAAAAAATGGGCATAATATGCTCGTCTAAGTGGCAAAGGGGAAAGCCGTGCAACCTCCCAAAATAAGACAAGCATATTGTTAATTGACTCCGCTTCGAATCGTATTGACGTTCATTTTTTCTTTCTATACATGTTCTGAAATGAAATTCCATTTCTCCCAGGTGTCTTGATTCTCTTTCTCCCTAGGGATAAGCAACATCGGCAGCTAATCCGAGTGATTTGGATTCCCCTTAGGGGGAGGTGACATAATGGAGGTTTACGAGAGGATTCCGTTAAACCCGCGGGTTTAGTGGAATCCTGTCTCTCCCTAGGGAGATTCCGAATCCCCCTGAATTCCACAAAACCCTACGACATATATATAATAATATTATCACTCCTGGCGTAAAATTCTAGTCAAAATAAGCTCTCAATCCACATCCATAATTATAAACAGAGATCCCTCGAGAAATCGGAGAAAATGCGAAATGCCATCTGGTTCCCTTTCGAATTTCGAAGGATGATCTCGCCGTCCAGATTTCCCTGTTAAAAATCATCAACTTCCTTAGGAATTTTTTGTTTCTTCCTACGTTTAGAACCCTTCGTAGGTGCGATGTTATCGCAGTATTGTTCGGAAAACGCCTGGAAAAAAAAATTGGCACGCTGGGATGGACACCGAAGATAGCAGATTTTCCTTATCCGCACCTCATTATCATCAATATTATTATTTTATCCTTATCGGCTTTCTGTCGCTTCTGGAACGTAATTACAATTACCGTGAATCAGTCACTTACGATCATTATCTTGAACCACGTTGATTTTCTTTTAAAACTGATTTAGTTTAGTATCTGGAACATACTCATTAACATGAGCCGGTCGCGATCGTCTCACAATTGCCCTCCAGAGTTACCAACTACCTTTTTCTGCCATTTACGACGCAATAGGAACGATGAAATCCCTTCGTCGGAAAAGCCCCTAATTACCTGACGCGATAAATCGTGTTCTATGTCATTCGATCGAGAAAACTGTAGACTTTTTGATAATATGCAATTTATTGTCTTTCCAATTTTATGTTGAAATAATAAGGGTAAAATGGACGATGAGAAAAACGCATATTCGGCAGTGCATTTTGTGGGAGTTCCAGCAAGGCTCAAATGCAACGGAGACAGTGAAGAAGATATGCACCTTCTTTGGAGAGGACACCATCACCGATCACCAGTGCAGGAATTGATTCACAAAGTTTCGGTCAAGAGAATTATCGCTCAAGGATGAACCACGTTCTGGTCGCCCTTCGGAGTTCGGAGTCCCCTACCTAAACCGGTTTATTTTTTAAAAAGAAAGTAATGGAACTTTTTGATCAGACCTCGTATATCTCTTTCGGACATCCCTAAATTAACAAGATGGGGGCCACGTTGCCCATGCATCCTAGAGGCATTATCATCTTAGAACTCGTCGACCGGCTCGATGAACTCCAGATATGTCCAACGTTTCTCATCCGCACTGAAAAAGTAAATGAAACAAGAAATGGACTTATAATCGATCTGGCGTTACACGAACTCTCTTAAAAGGGTCATGAGAGACCGAATAGGCCTGCGATTGGCCGATGATACTCGTCCTCTCTGGAATTAATTCTTATTGGTCTATTTACGTCGATAGTCAAGGATGGAATTTCTTTTAATCGAAAAAAGGTAAACTCTGACCCGAAGACTTAAGCCTATCGTTAGCGAGTAGGGGGTGGGGGGTGGTGAAGTTGAGGTTGAACTTGGGGTTGGGGTTGAAGAAAGGGAAAGCTTTTGAAAAATGGTTTTCCCATTGCTACAATGAGTAACAACTGACTATTGAGAAACCATGTCGCTCTGTTCATATAGGATGGTTGAAAAAAAAAACGCTGATCCGTTTTCTATGGGAGAAACACAGTTTCATGAAGGTAGCAAACAAAAAAAATTGCGGTGGATACGCGATCCTCCCACCCTCGGTCACCCGGCAAACGGCAGCGCCCTCTATCGGGATACAGCGACATCTCGCGGAAGTGAAAAGAAACCTCCTGGACTCATGAATCTCTCTGTCAAGTATCGGCTGGATCTGACTGTCCCATCAAAAGTTGGAGTCGAAAAATGACGAATTCCGAGACGATCGAGCACGAGTCATCCAACACCTAACTTGAGGCGGAATGATCAGCCTCTGAGCACCTTTCATTCACCTCTAAATGGGCATTGCACGACTTAGGCAGGGGTGCTGAAAAAATGCTGGCAAGCATTTCAACACCTTGTAACTGTTAAATATCGCTTGCATATCCAAAGAAAATTTTTTTCCTACATTCATGAAACGGTGTATCTCCCATAGAAAACGGTAGAGCGTTTTTTTCAACCACCCTATAAATACCTTTTACATACCTTTTACATACCTTGTATACCTTTATATACCTTTTTATACCTTGTACATTTTTGCATCTCTGGTTACCGACAATCACAAAACAGGACGATCTGGCAGGGGATCATCGCCCGGTTTTCGTTGTCCTGGGGAACGGCCTCAAGGCCTGCAGGTGGTATAGCGAGCCTCTCCTGAAGAACATTCTCGATATGGAGGTTCAGTACGATATTATTATTATCTGGTCATTCACGCTATCACGGTATTACGCTAGTACTCTGGAACTATATAAATCTGAAGAAGAAATACAAATCTGGAAATCGAAATCAAAACTACAAAATTTGGTAGTAAAACTGATTTATGAAGGAAATGGGGAATTTGGAATCTACAACAATTACTTGTACACGACGTACTCGGTTAAAGCGCCGTCATCGGTCATGTCATGCCTTTGCCCCTCGACCACTTGAATTTTGAAGAAATCGGCAGACCGGACTCGAGAACGCGCAGCATCTAACATATACGTGGCCGTGAAAGAAATCGAGCTCCGGCAACAGGAGACCGGCCACGTCCAAAGTTTGTCCCTGAGCTTTGTCGAAGGTCATACCGTTGGCCAAACGAATCGGGAATCGTCTTCGGCAGATATCGAAGGGAGTATTCGGATCGGTCGCTGTGCCACTCGTTGCGATGAATGCCAGTTTCCGCCCCGCGCAACGGTGATCTCGACTTTGACGTCGTCCGGTCGTCCATCGTCAAATCCGGTACAATCATGGTAGGCATGGACTTCCATTTATTTTCCACTTCTCTTCTCCAAACAATATGCCAAGTAATGGAGAGATCAGCGCTTGGAGATACCCCCAAGAAAAAAAACACCTTCAAATTTGTATGACTATCCTAAAAGCGGATTCGATCGGTTTCCACCAATATATCAGTCAGCCTTTGATTGAGTCAAAAAACTGCGTGTTGAAATAACTTTAAATGTTAATATAGCAAGCAATATAGGAGGACTAGAAAGACATCTAAATTTCAACATTCACAAGGCATCACTTGGGCCCCCTTGCCCAAGGGCAGGTATGAGCACAATATGTAACAGCTCTTCGGGTGGGTCAATGTCACAAGTTGGAATCGATTTTAATCCACTCTCACTTTTACCAAAATCACCAGCTTTGTCACAGCATTTTCCTACAAAGGGTTCTTCAACTTCTTTTCCAAATTCACAGTAGAAATATTCTGCCAGCATGAAGAGCAGGAAGTAACCAGACACGCAGATGCGATGCAGAAATATATTTTCTTCATTTGAGCCATTATTCCTTGAGGCTGTGTGTTACATAAAAAAGTTCAATTTGCATTAGGCCATTACGCAGCTGACTGAACAGCTCAAGGAGCAACAATATACAATCCTACAAAGAATATCTCCAGAAGTGATGGTGAAGCAATTAGGTATTCGAGTCCATGCAAAAAACCACAAGGTAAAACAGGGAGTCACAATTCACCACTAATTCACATAGGGCTTGCCATCTGGGGGGAGGCAGGGGGCAGTTCCCAACTCGAACCGCCGCGGCCGGTTGCATCCAGGTCGCCTGCAGTGCTGGCGTCCCCAGCTGGCTCGGTGACCTGACCCTGCAGGAGAAAATTAACAGTTCCATGAATGATGAATATGATGTCAGGTCTACAGCAAATTTTCATTCTTCACTTGCAGGTTCTTTAGAACTTTTTGGAGTGACTGATAAAATATATTAATTGGTTGAACAAATTAGCTGCACTGAACATTCAATGAGGAAAATTCCATTCAAGGTCACCAAATGGAAGGAAAATAAATTTTCTAATATTGAATAAATACACATCTATATTTTTCTCTCTCCGACAAGTTTAGACATCATAACTTAGTAAATATGAAGTTTTTGGCTTTTTAAATTAATTCATTATTTTCCGAAGGTTGGATGTTGGTTACTTGGCAAGAGTGTGACATTTAGCAAGCAAAACTTAAGACCCATTTCAAGGATTAAAATGACTTGAGCCAGGTTGAAAGACGAGATAACAGAAACATATTTTGCATAAGTTCAACTCAAGGAGGAATCTATTGAAAACAGCAACTTCAGCAAATATGTTGATGCCATTTAACTGAAAGCTTCAATGCATACCTCTCAAAAGGTGAATCTGAGTATAATAATTCTAAATACCTATATTAGGCCAAATTAGCATGGAAATACATATGTTCTAACTGAGAAAAAAAAGACAAAAAAAAAAGGAACATTTATCTATTCATTTCCTAGTACCTCTTCCTTCATCACACTTCCACACTTCTCAAGAGAAACATTTCCAAGCATCAGAACCTTGAAAAAGGCAGGCAGGATGGAAATTTTCTTTTAATGTTTTCAGAATCATTACATCTCAAGTGATTTTGACATGTGGAAAGGTTTATCAGGGTTCATCTTGTGGATCTGCATATGATTTGGCACGCATCATCCCATTCCTGAAAAACAAATCTCAGCCAATCAGGACCTTACCTATGCACATGCTTTTTAAGTTTTGAGGTCACGATGTTGCAGTCTCTGCAGAATTATACCAAATTTCTAACTAAGGATACTCGACCGATAAAAGATTTTAGCAACACCTTAAAATTCTTGTTTTCTGTTTACAATATCCTTAATGCAGAAACAAAGCAGTCATAACCTAATGGGTGTATATGACATTTGTTCCAACTTTTGCTGGAAACCCGTTTTTCTTGTTAAAATAATCCTAAAACATCCCTTTTACTTAACCCCTTCAGAACATTTTAAGATGATCAATTACATTATGAATATAGAATATCACAAATCCCAAGAGGATATACAATCTTCACACATTCATCAAGTGGAATTTATGACGACTCTCCTGAAATTTCAGTTTTAGCATTTTAACTTCAGGTTCTTGTTAGTACCAAGTTTACTGGCTGTTAAATGAAGCAAAAATGAAGTCTTTAATGCCACTCATTACAGTTGCTAAGAACATCCAGTAATTTTTGCATTAAATAATGTAGTTTCATGGGACCCAAATTTTATATCATATAAGTTTCAATTGATTAATTCCTTTGAAAATGCACCAACTTTGCAGCAAATTCATTGCCCTAAATTGGGCTTCCTCAATGGAGCCTGAGGACAAATGGGAAAGAATTTCTGCAACTTGAGAAACTTGCCTTTTCTAGCTAGTCCCTTCACCCATGCTCAACTTTGCATATTGAAAATGAAAAAATGATTCCTTCCACCATAAGTTAGATGAAATATCTTCAAACTGCAATAGGATTTATTCTGAGTGCCTCCTCATCAACAAAGATAAAATGACAACAATTGTCTGATGAGCTCACCTGAACCTTGAAGCAATAACAATTAGGATTCTCTTTGAGTTCAAGGAATCCATATCTAGTTCTTTCAAGTTTCATCGAACTCTAGTCATATCAAAGTGCACAGCCATGTCGTCTTCAGTAATGGAAAAATAAAAAAAAGGAAGAGCATTTTAAAGCATCAACCAAATCACACCATGACCGTTGATTTAAGTAATACCTGATCTTGTAGTCTTAATGTTTGGCATATGTATGCAGATGAATAAATTTGCTTTGTTGGGAAGGGAATTTTTCATTAAAGTTTGTTTTCTTAATTCTCTGAGCCTTTACTTTGAATGAGAATTTCAAAATGGGGGCTCCTTGAAAGAAGAGCACATGGCAAGGATGTAAATATTTTTTAACCTATGTCCAAAGTGAGTTCTTCAAAAGTTTTAAATGAAGTTCATTAAGAGTTTGCACATGCACTTTCGTTGCTCACTTCCAGGGGAATCAGGCAAAAATTGGTGAACAATTATGACATTGCAAGAAATATCACATTTATATCAGAATGGGGTTTACTTTTAACATGAACTAAGAAGGAAGGGGGGGTACAGGGGGCTGTTGCCCTGGGTCCCACTCTTCCAGGTAGCCCCCAAAGGAAATTAAAAACATTAAGTATTTGCATAAAGCAGGGGGAGGGGTGTAGTGGTAACCCCAAGAATCCACTTGCCCATGGCCTCACAACTCTTCAATCTAGCCCTGGTACCAGGAAAAGAAGTTGTCCTAGAAGAGGGGATGTCGTGTTATGAAAACAATCATTTTTTTGTCTGCAATACCAAGCAATACATCCAACATAGTGAAAATGTTATGAAGATGCCATGTGTCACTTTGGTTGTTCTTTAATCTAGTGAGTCCCATCAACTCTTTCAACCCCAGCAACTTTTCTTTTCTGTGGAGTCTCATTTTCAGGTTCCCATAATTCCTGCAGTTGTGCCAATGCAATGAAAGAAAGTTAAATGACACTGCTGTAAATGACAGCTTCAGGTTAAACCCTCACCATGAACTACTTAGGTTCTGGCTCCCCTAGCTCTGACCCTCTGCCTAGACAGATTCAATGCAAGGGTAATACTGATCTTTAGTCACAATGTTCATCACATTCGTGGTGTCCATGTCATGAGACATTTGAGAAGTGTGCAAAAAACCCTGGAGATATTCCCTGACTTATAGCAAATGTAGACAGTGCAAAAGAATATGAAAGCCCACCAAGAATGTGAAAATTTTCCATGAAACAAAGCCATTGGGTCTCTCATTGACATGGGGTCAGACCTTCTTGCTTGACCTGAACTCTTCAGCATGCCAAATGGTTCCAAAGGGTGTATAAATTCAGAGATACCATTTCCCTGATTTGCATGGTGGCATTCATTTTTGTTCCTATGATGCATGAAAGGTTCCATTTCGCTACAGCAGTCCTGAAGATGATCTCATCATTCCATATTGTTTTCACAAGTTGCATCTAATAGGTGACAGGAAGTTTCCCAAAAGCTCACATGAAAGATGCCTGAAACAAGAAAATACTCTGAGGGAAAAAAATTAAGCTTGTCATGCAAGTTAAGGAAATTAGGGTTAGGCAACCCTGTATATCTCTGGAATCAAGTAGTACACTACTGGAAATATAGGTTTGCTGAAGAGTACAAGTTACTGTCTAAACCCAAAAAAGTTTGACCCAATATACATAGTAGCACTACAGGTGTGATACAGAAACTAAGTACATTTTGTATCAAGCACCTTTGTTATAAGGTTTTGGGAAACTTCCCATCATCTCTTGGATTCAAAGTATTAAAACAATCACAACCAGATAATTTTCAGGACTGCTATGGTGAAAGGAGCCTTTCAAGTAAAACATTGACAAAAATGAATCCCCAATATGCAAATGAAGGAGACGGTGCCCTTGGAACCTGTACACCCTCTGGAACCATGTGGCATACAGCCAACAGTTATTAGCAAGGTGAAGGACGCACGTAATTGTCCAAGCAAAAAATGACTGACCGTAAATTATTGGGGGATGCAATAGTTGTGTGGGTCACTGGAACATTCTAGGCACGTATGGCTTTTGTACACATGGAGCACACCGTGCAAGTAACTTATATATAAATATGAGGTTTCAAAGCAAAGGAAGGTCAATGGTAACAGACATCCTAAAGGTGAAGACTTTATTTGAACAAGAAGGGTATCAAAAGCAAAGTGAAAGAACTATTCAATAGATATTAAACAAGCTAATGAATCTGGATCTAAATCCTTACAAAATGTCATGTTTTATGCCTTAAGAGCAGTATTTGATTCTGCTTACGACAAAAATTAACCACCCAATAAACCAAGAGGGCAAATCAAACTGGTTTTCCTCTCATATAAGGTATTATCCATGCCAAATCTAATCTTAATCTAAATGATCGTCTTCATATAGCCACATCTTTCAAATGTAATGATCCTCCTGTCTTTTTTAAAAATCAAATGCTTACATGGAACTTTTGAATATTTATTCCTGGATGAAGCATGGAAACACGATGAAATAATCGTCAGTGACGCAGTTGAACATAGAACTGTTACTTTGTCAAAATTGACTGATGAATTTGAATGCAAATTTACAAAGTTTTAGACCTGAACTTACAGGATCTACTTGATGGAGGGAAAATGAAACATGGCCAATCTAATAAGAGACACTGAAATAAAATTGCAAATTTCAAACAGTTTCTTACTTTATTATTAATTTTTCTGCAGGAGATAAGGAAAAATATACAATGCAAACCTGTTCTGATCTGAATCTGTTCTCATCTTCAACAGCTTGCCTTTGACTGGCTATGAAAATAAATTTGAATCATGGAGTGTTTTTAAGATGCCTGCCAGTAACCCCACCATGAAAAGAATGTCAACCCAGAAGCTTTGGATTCCAGAACAAAAATTTATGGATTGGAAAATAAATAGAATGGACAAGAGCCTCAAGGTGAAACAATATATCAACAAGACCAACTCTGTAATCCAAGGTCAAATTGTCACAACTGATTTAGTTGGGGTTGAATGACCCTTTCCAAAGTAAATGTAGTGCTGTGTCTGACAGTCCCTGTGAGTGCCTTACACCCATGCTAATTGGGTGTGCATGTTTACTGGGTTTGCACTGCCTGTTTCACTGCCTTCTTCAGCTCATTCCATTCATTCATCAATGCCCATTTACAATGAGCTCTCATAAAAGAAAGATAGTGAATGCAGACGAATAATGCTATTTTTGTGCTATTGCACATTCTTTTTTAAAAATTTCTTTGGAGATTCATAACTCTGTTGGTCCATCTGCAGCTTCCAGAGGAGAATGATTATCCACATCAATGCCCTTGGTAAGAACTGTCCTGGGAGTACTGGTCTCTCCTTTAATATGTGAAGCTATAAAAATGGAACAAAAAAAGCCAACATCAATATAAATCCAATGATCACTTTCAACAATATACAGTCAAAGAAGTCTCCTCTATTAGTGAGACATTGTTCAAGGAAGTAGACCAAGATAAATGGATAGAATGCTCCTCATATCCAGTTGAGATTTAGTACAGTAAAACCACAATTTTAAATATGTGACCTGAACAAAAGGTTATCGAGAGGAAGCTTGAATATTCTCCAGTGACAAGCCACAATGCCACCTAAAACATGTATTTTTAAATACATCATGTAAAATTCACATAGAAACATGGGCACCTCAATATAATGGCTAGAACTCCAAGTTTTGGTATCCACTTACAACTTCAAAAACCCATGAAATTCATGTTTAAAGAAAGATGAAAGATTCTTCAATAACAAGAAACTGTAAGAACGAAGACAATATCAGAATTTAACTCACCATGTAATTCCTGCAAATGTTCCAGCTCACTTCGAATAAGAGACTGAAAGTGAGTGACATTCTCGAGCACTGTCTCCACTTCTTTTTGTAGAAACTGGTTCAGTAAGTGAGAATCATGCTGCCACAGCTCCTGTGTTTCTGCCACATTCACTCCAAAATTCTGGAGGACTTCATTCACTTTACTTTCGGGCACTTCGACTGCTTCCCTTGGCTTTTGGTATTCACTCCTCTTGCTGTCAAGCAGACAAAAAAGGCAATAAGTATTCCATATAAATGAAAGGGAAATACTTTGACTCCTTAAGAAACATCATATGTAAAGGCATGCATAAGAATAAAGAACGATCAGTTTATGAGCAAGATCAGTGTACTTTGAGGACTGACTCCTCAATTGCAAGTTCCAAGTCTTTCTGAGAATAACTCTCTTGGCTATGGGCTTGCAGCAAATCCAAAGCCAAGCTTGTAAAGTATGTCTTT
Source organism: Darwinula stevensoni (assembly GCA_905338385.1). NCBI lineage: Eukaryota > Metazoa > Arthropoda > Ostracoda > Podocopida > Darwinulidae > Darwinula > Darwinula stevensoni. The sequence goes on from CAJPEV010001036.1 coordinate 62,753, forward strand.
CCCACAGATGTTACACTCTCTCAAACATTGATGCCATCCAAGGACAGATGTAATACCTAGCAACCATGAAAATCAGAAAAAAAATGAGTTCACACATAAAACTACATGAAGACCATATGCTCCTTAATGAACAAAAACTCATAAGCAATAGACTTATTTTAAAAGGGCCATTTTATTTATAAAATTAGTAACTTCAGACTCCTTAACCCCTTCAGTGCCTGTTTATTAGCCTAAATCTCAGTCCAAAAAAGTCAAATTATTTATTTGTAAAATTCATTTTTATGAACATTTTAATAGCAGAATACAAAGTCTTGTAACAATATTTGGCTAATAAGTTCAACACAGAATTCTTTTCTGCTGTCTGAACCGGGTTTGACCCATTTTGACCCAGACTACTGTGCCCAAACTGAGTTCAGGCACATCATGGAAGGGGTTAGACTTGTCTCATTGTGAGAAAGTAAAAGCATATGGCTCACTCTATTCATCTGGAAAATGCAAAAGGTTTTTTAGTTCTATACCACATAGACGATGTGGCTCCTTACAAAGATAGTGAAAATTGAGTGTTGCAAGAAACATCAAATTTTATCATTTCCAAGGCTCTCACCACAATGCTTTAAGCCTCATTGCCAGGTCATGCCATTAGAAAGTAATACATTTTTCAGAAAGTGGACTTACTGATCATGAGGTACACTTGGTCAATATTGTCAAAAGAAGCTGCATCCAAAAAAGAGACAAGGTAAAAAAGTGAACTTTGGTCATTGAACTCAGGTTGTTGCTGATTTATGGTACATGCACCAGAAATCATAGAGACCTACAAATGGAGCACTTTGAAAAAAGGGCAAATGACATATTTCACTCTCTGTATATGAGTTGCACCAGCACCTATGAATACTCACTAAAGCCTCACAAGAATCTAATGATATACAGTCGACCCTCAAGATGCCACTGTTGGTGGTTGTCTATTTTGGTGCTATAGCAAGGGAGGAACTCTAATAGCAGTATGGTTTACAATACCAAAATCTGCAAAGAACAAATTGACTCAATGGATTTGAATCCTATACTCAACACTTCAAGATACTCTACACTTCCCCTACACACCATCCATACCAAAGTTATGAGTCACCTCTCATGGTGGCAACAGGTATGTAGCTATTCACACTGGATAATGGTTGTGGTATGTATGCCACTCAGTGCAAAATCAAGGAGGATTTATGTGAGAAGAAGCACGTTTGCATAAATGGTGTTCATGGATGGTAGCAGTACATCAGGGGTTAGGCTGTGCTAACCTCATAGAGAAGATTTGTTCTCAAGAAACAGGTGGAAGGGTGGAATGAAGGGAGAGTGGCAGAATATTGAGATGTGATATATCAAGGGGTGACTGCCATATTCAAATGGAACACTTGGGTGCAAGGTGAGGAACTCCCACTCCATTTTTTTTTTGCAAAAGAAGTAACAGGACAAAACCCAATCAGTAGTTAGGGCTCTGCTTTTTTTCAATGATTGGCCATGGTAAAAATTTCAATGAAATGTTTATGGGGTCAAGACGACACATGATAGCGATGATAAACCTAAGGGAAGGATAAACCTAAGGCAAGGATTGATCATGATGTCGCACCAAGAGTTTTACACTAAAGCATATTTGGAAAATGTGAAGAAACACAGGCAGAATATTTGAATAAAAAACTTCTAATATTGATTCACCACCAGGAAGGTCAGCAAGAGGGGATATTTCATGATCCAGAATGGCTTCTCAAGTTTTGCATGAGAGCAAAAAGCAGAACATGCCCAGAGAAAATAATAAAAGGCAGGGAAAAGCTAAAGCACTCACAGGCCAGCTTCACGAGAGAAGTTAACTGCATCGTGAAGTAGTTGGTTCCAGTCTTCACTCTCTTTCTGCAACCTGGCAATGTGGGGCTCCCAGTATGCATCCCTGGAGAAGTAAAGTCTGCCAAAGTCACCATCATCTACAGCAATTTTCAACTAAACTCTAAAATTATTGAACTAACTTCTGCTGCGAGACTGCAGATACCAAGTCCTTGATGTATCCGTTCTTCTCCAGGGCTTGGGCGATCAGAGGCACACGAGAAGGTAGCAGAGTTTCCAAAGATGCGATCGACTCTCCGAAGGCAGGGGCGACCTTCTTGATGCTGCCATCAATGATATTTTCCAGGGCATCTCTTAAATCTTCCTGCAGATACTTGGACTTTGTCTTTGCTATAGCTGGAAATAGAAGGGCCCGAACCTTCAAACTGACAAGATCGCACATGGGGCTTGACATCCAGAAATCATGGTAAGAGCTATAAAGAATGACATTTTACATCAGGGATTCATGTAAACAAGGAGTAAGGGTATGGATCATCCACAGAAATAAAAAAAAATTCCTCCCATACTAACAGGAGGCAATAGCTGATTTGCAGCACGCAAAAGTGACTTCATCTCTGGAGCAAAATCTCCCTCTCAGTGCCAAGTCTGATGTTTTAATAACATAATTGACATATGATGAATCCATATAGCATCGTTAGATCAAAGCATCAATTCCGGCAGAACTGGGGGGAATGTACCATTGGGGTTAGAGACAAGCTGGGGTCAAAAATATTTTATAAAGTTTGAAGCTGTTGCTGCAATGCAAGATGTAACATCTTCCATGTTTCCAAGCACCCAAAATTTCAGACAAAGCATTTCATATGAATATCCATTTTCCAATTTCGGTTAAGAAACTACATTCAACTCACAATAGCGCATAATATACTCTGAACGGGAAACCGACTCAGCCAGTCCAGGCCTGGTTAAAACCCCTCACCTTCAGCATCAGAAACTCTCTCTTCTTCTGGGCAGCCCAAACTTCGCCGAATGCTGGATCTCCTCCTGATCTCTCGCGAGAGAGCAGCAGTCGTCTCTTCCAGAGTGGGGGGAGGAACCTGTTCGTCCATCGAACTCGAAGTACCGTTCACCAAAGGAGAAGATTCGTACATATCTACATGGAATGCGCAGGAATGCCACAGGTGGCCACTGCTTGAAAAATGACACTGAAGGCCTAAGCCAAGTATGAGAGAAAAAACCCAGTATTCTTGCGAAAAATTGTATCTACAAGCTTTAATTCAGTTGGAATAGAAACCTTTATGTTCTGTAAACGCGCGCTAGAGAAGACGCCATTTATTTTGGCTTCATACCACGGTTGCTCTCTATCGGCAATTCAAATATGATGTGATTGCAAGATATCAGTAAAAATAAATAAAATGCTTTTTGAAAAAGATTAAAACTCACGAAAAAGATAATACAAGTCATTGGTACCAATGGATGGTAAAGAGAAGCAAATAAGCCGAAACGAAGAGCATATGTTGCTGCCAAGAAAGAAATTATTTCCGTCCACACTGGTCATTCCGCTTTGAGCATGGCGGTTCTCTATCGGGACACGTGCTGCCCTTGCTTCCAAGTCCGCTGCCTGCTTTCGTGACGTGGCGATCGGTTGAATCTGTGAAATTTTATTTCCACTTAGATGACCGTAGAGACGATGAAAATACAGGGAAAAGTAAATGAAATTAACAAATATTGAAAATTGCTGCGTGCAAGTTCCTCGTTCTGGGTGTGGTGTCTTGTTTACCATCAGTAAGTCAAACGTTATTTCCCTTATCCCGCAGCACAGTACGAGCTCCTGGGAGAATACTGTGTCTTTATATATATATTGTGCTATTGAAAATATTCCAGAAAAAGAAGTTGATGGGCTTGATTTGCCTTTATAGATCTAAGGAGTCAGAATAGTTGCCTAACGACCAGGACGATTCTGTCCTGGGTTTCCTGAGTTTCTTTGACCTGCTCTGAAAAATGAAATGATGTTCATTGGCGCTAGTGTACATTGACAGAATCCATTCTTTATGCAACAAGTGCTTATTTTTATAGGAGGGCATTTCCTAAAGAAAAAACACCATGCATGGTTTGACGGAGGAGCAGAAACGTCGCATGGAGGAGAGTCGAAAGGCGGCCTTGGAGCGTCGAGCGGCCAAGCTCAAGGAGCAGCCTCAACCCCCTTCGCTCCCCACACAGCCCAAGGAGCAGTCAAAACCACTCACATTTGCCACCAAGCTGAAGGACCAGACGCAACCACCAGCCCTCGCCTCCCCGCCCAAGATGCCCCGGTTGGCGGCACCTGCGAAGAATGAGGAGGTGCGTCCCGTGAAGGGGGTGTGTCGGCTGGTGAGCCGGGACCGCTTCGTCGTGGATGTGCCCTACCACGAACAGCTCATCCATATCTTCAAGACCATGCCTAGTCGAATGTATGGTAAGTGGCTGGCCCCAGGAAAATCATGCAAGTAATCTAATGGATTTTATGTGCATCAGCATCATCCAGACACAAAAGTTATGGTTTGTTTTATTAAGATATTATCAGTTAAAAAATAACATCTGTAAGAGTAGGCCTATAAGATTCTCTTCCAAATTCAAGAGGATGGCATACATAGCATTTGCAATGATAGTAAATTTTCATGCTGAACAAGAAAGTGAATCATAACAGATGCACTGTTTCATTATTTAAACTTGTAATTGCATGTGACAGGATAGGATGTTTTTTTGTGCATGAAATCCTCTAATGGGAGGCTGGGATTTCTAAATTGTGGATGATCAGTCAGTGCCATGAGACAAAGTCTAAATGGTTTTCTTCTGTCCTGCACAGTTGTCTATTACTCTCTTGGTTTTAGATCAAAAGGATAGGAAGTGGGGATTTTCATTGAAAGATCATGATGACCTGAAAAAAGCTGTTGCTGCCTTGGGGCCCAAAGTTTCATTTGCTCCACTCCCTCCCAGTGTTCTCCAGGTGATTTTTAATCCTCTCTTTGATTCTTTGGTCGTTGCAAATTGAAGAATGTGGAAAAATATGGTGTTGTTTGTGCTGCAGGTGTTTCTGAAAGCCCCCTCAAAAGAAGCAATTCCAGACTATGATTTGAGTTCCATCGATGAGAAATTGTCCCAGGCTCTCCTTCCGTTTCAAAGAGAAGGAGTCTGGTAAATTTTTCTATATATTTGTTTGTTTTTAGCTTTGTATGGAAAGCTTAAGGAAAAATTAAAACTGCTCTTATTTTGTGGAATTTCAACAAGATTTCAAATGCAGAAATATTTTTAAATATTTTTGTTTAAGAACCATTGCTTTGATATTACCAACATGCTTGAGATATTTTTTCAATACAATTCATTTGAAATTCTGTTTTTGAAAAATTTGTGAGTAAATTTCTAAATTTCTTGGAAAGTGTTCTTGCTGAGAATGTATTAAATTCTTACTGTGTCTCATGTTCAGTTGCACTCATCAATCAAGATTCAGACTGCTTGCATTTTTTCTGTAGATTTTCCATTTTCTCCTGTGCCTATTACAGGCAGCACAAGGTAACAGTTGGTGGTCAGGTCCCAGGAATGGCCTCCGGGTATGAAACTGCTCGAAACTCTTGGTACTGGGATTGAGTTCAGGGAGTTCTCAGAAAATAATGTTCTGCCAATTGAGGAAGACTGAATGCTTCAGAAGCATTAGAAATCCATCAGCAGGAATTGGATGATCACTGGTGATTGACAATCACAAAAGGTTGTCCAGTATTAGCTAAAACCCATCACAAGCTGAATGATGTGGTCATTAACACAGCATTTCATTCAGTTCAGTACAAACATTATGCAGAAATGGATAGATTTACCATAGTAAGGCAGAAGTTGCAGGTGTTTCTTGCATAGGTCTATGCATTCTTGAGCATGCTCTGCCAACAAAAGATATGAGAATTTATGCCTCAAGGATGCCATTTATTCATACCAAATATTTATTGCAATTATGGTGCAGAAAATAGATGTAGGAGAGAGCAAAGAAAGAATTGCTTCATGCTCACCAAGACTACATGTTCCTGATCCATTTACCTTCAGCATTTTTTTTTAGCATTAAACTTTTGAATGGTACTGTCTCTATATGAAGTCACTTTTTCAAAACAATTAAAGCTTGGGGAATGTGCATCCAAGATATAAGGGAGGTGAGATCAATTTACTGAAACTACTCTTCTTTTTGGCTAAGAAACTATGAAGTGATTCTGCAACAAATGAATTTTGGATTAAGTCTTGTGCCCCCATGGTTATTCCTTTATAAATGTGCAAAGAAAAAGGTTTAAAAAAATGCAACTGTTTTTATTCATGAAATTACAAACACTGATACCTATCCAAACTTAATTCTCTTAAGTAGGCAATATGAATGTCAATAACATTCAGATTTATTTTTCAAAAAGAAGGTGGAAGTGTGGCTTTCATACATCTTGGGATTGACTGGAAGCATTTAGATGGTTACATGGCAGTTGCTGATTATTTTTAAAATGAAAGGCAAGCTCTGGAAATTGTGTTTTTTGGCCATTTTTTATAATCGGTTCTTTCTTTCAAGAGAGCTCAGGATCTCCATCTCTCAGATCCTTGTCCCAGGAGCATACGATGATTCCATCTACAGAATGTATATTAATGTTATCCCTTGCAGCTTTTTCTTAAAAAGAAATTGTTGTGCATATCAGCATTTGGCATGTCATTTTTTCCTAGCTGTGCCTTCTCTTTTTCAGGTAAAATGATTTTGGATTACCTTCATCAACAAACTCTTTTTGGATACCTTAAAATGATAAAGCTGAATTTTTATTAATCAACAGTTTTGGGATCTGGAAGGAAGGCCGACTGCTGATAGGTGATGACATGGGACTGGGGAAGACACTTCAAGCCCTTGGTATTGCCGCTTACTATTGCAAGGAATGGCCCCTTCTTATTGTTGCTCCTTCTTCCGTTCGGTGAGGTCTGCCTTCTTGAGACTGAAAACTTTACTCTTTGCATTCGTGATCAATGTGCAATTCCACTTCAGATATGCATGGCTGCAGAGCATTCAGCAATGGCTTCCCAGCGTCCCAAGTGACAAGATCCAGGTCATTCACACCGGGAAGGAGCCACTGTCGACCTCGTTGCTGGTCCTGATCACGAGCTATGACCTGATGTCTCGGCGAAAGGACGAGCTGAGGTCTCGTCGCTTTCAGGTCGTCGTCATGGACGAATCCCATCTGCTCAAGAGCATCAAGAGCGGTCGGACCAAAGTGGCGATGCCGATCCTCAGGGCCGCCAAGCGTGCCATCCTGTTGAGCGGGACGCCAGCCCTCTCTCGTCCCGTGGAGCTCTTCAACCAGTTGAATGCTGTGGACCCACGACTCTTCCCCAGCTATCAGGACTTTGGGGTGCGCTACTGCGACGGGAAGGAGGGACCTTTCGGCTGGGACTTCTCGGGTTCCTCTCACATGTCGGAGCTGCAGCTGCTCATGGAAGAGCGGATCATGATCCGTCGACTGAAATCCGAAGTCATCTCTCAGCTCCCAGCGAAACGAAGGTTTTCCATGACCAGTTTAATGGCACTTGTCATTTTGGAAGGATGGTTTGGGAACCATTTTATTTGATAGGCAAATGGTGATGCTGGATCCATCGGAAGTCAAGAACAATAGTCGCGAGATGAAGCATTTCTCCAAGATGTTGAAAAGTGCAACATTGAAGACCACTGAGAAAAGAAGTCAACTGCTGCAGTATTTTAGAGAAACAGCCCAAGCAAAGCTCAAGGCTGTCTGGTTGGTTTCACCTTTGTTCACAGGACCGGTCAGAACTGGTACCAAGGACCATGTTAATGGAGTAGCAATTAGGAATGCCTATATTTATATTCATTTTTCCATTAACGATTTTTTTTTTATTCATATCAGTTCATGCAAAGTCAGTCTAGAGGAGGTACTGCAGCTCAGAAAATATTGATTATGGGCAGCGCAATCTCAAATGATTGTTGAACAAGACAGATACTAAATTATTACAAATTTCACATTATGCCATTATGGCTTTTTAATGTGCAAGTGTCATTACTGAGAAACATTGAACATCCCTGTACTGGTGCATGTGGTTTTAATTATATGATTGGTTCCACTCTTCAGGCAGTTGCAATACTAATGTAATGTGTGCTCTATCCATACCACTGGTATATATCCCTTTGAATGGTATTGACAGTTTGTACTATTTTCTGTTTATAATTTGGACTATATGCAAATCTCAATTTTGGCATGTGGGGTTATATTCATAAATGATCTATGGAAATGGCATAAGTTGCAAGAGTGAAGGGAAACTGAAATCCATGGATCCAGTGAGATTCCTCAATAGGGAAAACAATACAAATTTAAATTAGCTATTTCCCCCCAAGTTGCACTGTGCAACCCTGAATTCACCAATACCATCAGCCAACACACTTCCTCTATGGGAGGGTTGCCCAAATTTTTTGGGTCATTGGTGCCATGCAGTCTCTGGGTTATAGGCCTTGAGGCTGCAAAATCAAAAACTTATGATACTATGTAATAATAGGCCAGGACTCATGTTGAGGTAGGCTTCCAAACAAGAACTCTTTGGGCTGGGATTGAATGCTTAGTCATAAGTAAAGCTTGTTTTACTTCACTATTGTACAGTCTCTCTAAGGATGCAAGGTTTCTGCATACTTTGTATGCCTCTGGACCTTTTCGCTTTCATTGCGAGCTTTCTTTCTCTTGTAGTGATTACATCTTGGATCTGGTGGCATCAGATCGCAAATTCCTGTGCTTTGCTCACCACCACTCCATGATGGATGGCCTCTGTGAGGCTCTGGATAAGAAGGAGGTCAAGTGAGTGGAACCAACCGAAGACTGAACTAAAAGCGTTTCTTCAACCGAGCCTTATTTACCGTCACCAGATACATCCGGATCGACGGGTCCACGAATCCCGAGACGCGCCAGTTCCTCTGCGACAAGTTCCAGTACAACGACGCCCACAGAGCCGCCATCCTCTCGATCACGGCTGCCAGCCAGGGCCTGACGCTCACTGCAGCTCAGCTGGTTGTCTTTGCAGAACTCTTCTGGAATCCTGGTGTGAGTCTGAGTTCTTAGAGAATTGGATGTCTGAATTTCCACGAAACTCGTCCTTCCATTGAAGCATTCACTCAGATTCCTGAGGGAAAGAGATTTGATATGGGGCTGCATGATATTAATTTCAAAACAAAATCATGCTGTCTATCTTTGAGATTGTGGTGTATCTAATTCATTATCGTGGAGGGGGTAGAGGTGATTGGGCAGCAGCATTAGTGCATTGAGAATCATGGTGCCTCCTCTCATACAATGCTTAGTTCAAATTATTTTATTGCTGGAGGGAGGACAATTGGGTTATGATGATGTTAAAGCTTTTTTATTTTTGCTGCCTGACATTTGTTACTGATGCCTTGAAAATCATGGTCCATATATCCTAATCTTTGCATTTGTTTGATTTTTGGAATCTATTTTCTATCACCAGGGGAGGAGAGGGGGGGAAGGGGTTATGGCAATTTTTAGAATATTTTAATTTCGATTTTATCTGCTAGACAAGCACAATGATCCATGGGATCTTAATGGGCATCACTTCAGCAAGGAAAGGGGGAGGGAGAGAAAATTCCTGGAGGATACCTTCTGTGTCCTATCTGAAACCTATTCTTCACTGTGCTATATCTTGATGTTGTATTAAAACTGGAACCTTCATGTCACAAGGAAAACAAAGTTGATGGGCCTCTGGAAAGTCCCTTTTTTCCTAGCACATATTTTTAGGGCACTTTGACTACATGCTCTGCATGAATATGCAGAAGTTTAATGTCAATTCTAATCATGACACCAATATTTAAGTTCTTTATCAATATTTTATTCTTTGTCATTATTGTATAATTTAAAAAATCATCAGTTGTTGGGTTTCATTAAAGTAAACTTCATCAGAATTTCCACATCTGTAAAACTAAACTTTTCAGTTATATCAACAATTTTTTGCTATTTGAAACCAGTTCCCATGGCAGGCAGCATTAGACAAGTGGCGACTGGCCTCAGCCATTCTGCTGAAGAAGTTGCATTTAGGAGCCTCTACTAAAGGAAGCACTGTAGCCTTCTACCCTTAATAAATGTTATGATTGCTGTTGTACTGAACTTGATGTGTTATCTCCATGGAAAAACTTCCTCTAAAAATGAACTTAACTGATGGTTTTTGGTTGCCCTGATGTGGGTCTCAGCCAGAGATGAAAGAACTTCAGAAATTTTAAATACTTTTCTTTTCTTGCAAGTCATGTACTTTCATTTCTGCCCAGCATGGCTAGTCATACATTGGCAATTATTTCCCTTCTTGACAGTCATGCATAGTTGAGCCTGTTCTGCAAAAGCATAATATCATCATTGAGAGCTATCATTACTGAAAGTGATACAACTGATGAGCGTTTCCGTGCCCGGTCCGTTTATGTCACGTTCATTGAATTTCAATTAAATTCACCCCCTATTCTGCCTTCTGAACGGTGTCACATGTCATACAACTTGAGTAACCTCTACCTACTTAAAATAATTTATCCTGGCCAAAGGAGTGATTGAGATGGGAATTAAGTTGTTCCTACTTCCACCACAGTGGGGGAGGGGGGGGGGGGGGGTTAATTCAATCAAAAGTCAATGTACATGTAGCACTTCTGTCAGATTGACTGGATATGTTCTGTATTGCTTGCAAGGAGTGTTGGAAGGCTGACTCCTGTCATGAAAGAGGGTTAAGTCACTTTTCTAAGCCAAACATAACACATTTAGCACATGCATGAATCAGCCTAAAATTGCTGACCTACTTGATCATTTTGATGCATCCTGCTGGCCCAGTGAGAAAGGGTATCCTCACAATGCCATGGTGACTTGCACCTTTACTGACTTGTTGTCATGTACCTGCCCTGGCTGCCAAAGAGGGATGTTCATGGGTTTGGAGTCTTACTGGCTCAACATGGTAGCTGTGGGAAACAGGAGTAGAGTGTCTGTGGGCAAAGTTTAAGGCTTCCTGAGGTGAACAGTTGAAGATGAGCAGTTGATTGTCTCTACCAACAGCAGGATGTAGTTTGCTGATTCAATGAGGAATGCATCCAAGTTACTTTGCCTTTATGTTCACCCCACACTTCATAGAGGCATTATTAATGAATCAGCAGATGAAGAGCGTGTGAGAACCCGGTCAGACCTCCTTCCTGGACGTGCTGTTGCCGAAGCCTCCGAGTAGTTCGGTATTACCATTTAGGACGAGATACTCACATAAGCATAAGGTGAAGTTACTATGGAGATTGAGCACCAATAATGATGTTTCCATTGTATGAATCTTGAATACTCTTGAATACACAAGAGTAAATGGCCCTCCCAATAGGAAAAGTATTCGTAGGATTTCAATGGCTGCTGTATCTGAAAGAGTAAGCCAAAATACTGTACATCATCAAGGAATAAGATAGTACCATTATGAAACCTGAGCAATTTTAACAAAAGAAGCATTTTTTGTTGCAATCTCAAAGAAAACATAACCATTGGACGCGCTCTGTGACCGCTCGCAGTTGCTGACCCAAGCCGAGGACCGGGCGCATCGCATCGGCCAGGAGGACTGCGTGATCGTCCAGTACCTTCTGGCCGAAGGCACGGCGGACGATCACCTCTGGCCGATGATCCAGCGGAAACTGGACGTCCTCCACCTGGCGGGACTCAGCAACGACGACTTCAGGGATGCCGACACCACTCGCGTCGGGGTGAGCCGGTGTTTCTTTCGTCGTTTCTGTGCATGAATTTATGAGAAACGGGCATATATTGTGTGACATATGAGGTCCATCATAGGAGCTAATATGTGGACGTATATTTACCAAGGCCTTACGTGAACTTAATGGAAGACATGTACGTCGAAGATGTGGAGCGGCAGGTTGGACATTTATGTAACATTGATATGTCTAGTATGTATACAGTAGGGCATATATGTCATGCCTGATTGGAAAGAACAGATCAGGTCTGAAACACATATGATAAGTCACCCTTGCAAATCTTGTTCAAATGTTGCAAATTGATTTCTGGTACTATCCTGAGAATAGGCACTTCATCCACTACTGCAATGACATCGAAAGTGCCAAAATACATTAGAGTAAGTAAAGTAAGTGAATAAAAATATCCACTATTGTGGTTAATTGTACAAAAACTCTACTGTCAGCTAGAAATCCAGATTTGTCAAGTTGTGCAAGTATCGACAAAGGATGGACGAGAAAAAAATTAAAGTGATGACTGTAGATTTCATCATCTTGCATCATATTCCTCTTCCTTTTCCCTTTTCGTCTTTTCCTCGAGAGCCGGGTCCGTGTCGGCGAGAGAAGCTCCCGATGGAAATTTTTACAGGCTGTTATGGAAATTTAGGTTGGGTGGCTCGTGCGCTTGCGTGTGGAAATCGCACGCTTCGACTCGGTTTGTCATCATACGCGGAGGAGCCCGATCGCAGACCCGACGATTTGCATTTGTCGAAAATACATGGTGCCCAGCTGTTTAATGCATGAATGTGCTTCACGTGGATCATATGCTTGTGTACTTGTTGTCAATGCATGGAAAATATATCAATATATTTGGTGAAGGCAACTGCATGTAACTGTCACATATTTTATGTATTATGATTTTTCTGCATGATAAGTTCCTTGTGAGAAGTTGCAGAATGGAAAACTTTTCATGTTAAAAAGCAAGATTTGCCATTTTCTCATTACATTCATCACGGTGCATAAATTTTAGAATAGCCACCTGTGAGGGCTTTCACTCAGTGTCCAATGTTTTAGTTGTTTCTTTTAAACATAATTTATCCTGCATTTTGAAGGCAGCAATGGGTTTTGACCTGCAATTTTTATGAGCTTCTGCTTGATTTCTTCCCATGAATTTTTTTTTTCTGTGCAAATGTCCCATAGAATGAGAATATTGGCATCGGCCTTTGGCACGATGACGTTTCGATTCGGCGGCATCGTTTGTTCTGTTGAATGGCCTCTGTTAAGCCCATTAAGCCCTGGCTTCATTTTAGAGGAGCGATGCAAGATTGAAGAATCATTTGCTCGCCGTGCAGATTAGGCTGAAGCTCATAAGTCGGGTAAATTTTGAAGACGGACAAATGGGAGTTTTGGAGATTTCGTTTCAGCAGCGAAAATTTCATTGTCGAAATTTGATTCTCGGTTCTTCCGATGCGAATTCCCGATTGCACCCCGTGCAACCGCACATTTTTTTTTTTTTTTTTACAACGATGTAGCATGGATTGTGCCGGTCACGATGACGATTGCTGCCGAGCTATCCCATCGATTTGCTGCGGTATTTCCGTGCGGGCCCGAGGATCATCGACCGACGATGCAGAAATTTGTCGTTTGGGAAATGGAAATGTGCCTGTTTTTTTTTTGTTTTTTTTTTCTCCACTTTAAATTTCTTGATGCATGAGAAATTGCTGGCTGGCTTTTGCAGGGGAGTGCACAGAATTTTTGCAAATTCTTAAAACTGCAAGTTCTTATTGTTCAATGAATCGTTTGGGATTGGACTTCTCTTCAGGGCCGCGACCAGTCCGAGATCACCGACTTCTTCGACCTCGAAGACGTCGATTGGGACTCCCTGACGGAGGAAGGCGGAGCCGGCCCGGCTTGATGCTCCACCGGGCCGGCTCGATGCTCCACCGGGCCGGCTCGATGCTCCACCGGGCCGGCTCGACGCTCCACCGGGCCGGCTCGATGCTCCACCGGGCCGGCTCGATGCTCCACCCGGCCGGCTCGATGCTCCACCGGACCGAAGCCTCTACGTGTGATATTTTCCCTCTCCTTTCTTACTTTCCATATTGGATTCTGCTGCATGCTTTCGATGAGTCGTTGGAAATTTGTTATGCAATATATTATGCAAATGTAGGCAAAATGCCTTCTTCACCCACATATATCATGTATGAATGACTCCCGAGAGGGCGATGCATCATGCATGGCTCTCATCCGAGACGATTCACGGATGATGGAATTCTGTCTGGTCTGCTCGGCGACAGGCGACACCGGAAGGCAACAATGGCAACCCTGGGCCGAAGAAGAGGAGAGCTTCGCCCTGGATTAAGAGTGCGGTCGTTAATCAGGGGTGATTAATCCATCAACACTCGTCGAAACCAGTTTTCTGCCGTCAAGTCTGAATCTCTTAAAACCACATTTAAAAAAAAAGGAACTTTCGATTCCAACTCGGTAATTTATTATATTTCATCCTGTTGCCAGGGGTCGACGAGTTGCCACATCTTCGCAGCGATATTTGGGAATTCATTTTTTTAAGTTTTTTTTTTCAGAGCGAATGTGCTTTTATCGTTTAGAATTCAAATTCCGTTCCCAACCATTTCATAAAAATATTTTCTTCGTTCCGCGTTTTCGTCGAGTGCATCTCTCCAGATGATTTGAAAGACTTCGAGCCCTGCCCCTCCCCGCCCCTCCCCGCCCCTCTCCCCCTCCCCGCCCTCTCGAGCCAATTTTAAAAAATTTCTCAGAAACACTTTTGTCTTTGCAAACAATCCTCGATGTTCCCAGACGTCATTAGGACTATTTCGGTTTTCGTCTTTAAAAAAAAAATGATAAACATAAAAATAAATAATAAAAATAATAAAATAAATAAATAAAAAGTAGTCCGGTTTTCTCGGATCTTCCGATAGGAATACCACGGGATGATTTCTGTCGGCGATTCATCAGTCGTCCTTGAAGTCTCATCGATTTTGTGACACATCCAGATACCAATGGCTCAATTTTCCCCCAAAGCCCCGCCCCGCCCCGACCCGACCCGACCCGACCCCGAAGCCATGCTCGCGTTGCAGCTGCGAACAACGTTTCCCTTGGGGGAGACGACACGCTCGTCACATGTGACAGATGTGACACTCTTGGGTTTCGGTGACAGTGCGACCTCGATTTTCGACTGCCTCGCAGACGCGATTCCTTTTTCGTTCGCGCCACGAAGGGAGCAAAAAATTTTTGCGCGCACTTTCTGCAGCCGGTGTCGAAGCGATTTCGTCGCACGAGGGAGACGGAGAAGCCGGACCGGTTCGTTTCGGGTCGCCGCGGTCGCCGCGGTTTTCGCGAGGCGATCCGCTCGGAGCGCGGGAATTCCCTCCGCGACATCGGGCAACCCTGCACCTCCGCACTGCTGCCATCTCCCGGCCGCCGCGCGACTCTCGCACTCGCCCGGGCGGCGGCAGCGCGACGAGTCGCAGTCGCGCGTTCGCCCGCGACGCTGGCGCGCCCGTTCGCGGTTTTTCCGCGCGTCAGCTCCGTCGGTGAGTCCCTCCTCCGGTCCTCGCAAATTCGCTCGCCAGAGCAAATTTTAGAGTCGCAAATTTCCCGAACTGCAATTTTTTTCGGAAATTGGCCGATTTTTTTTGTTTTTGTTTCGGGAAGTCTCGTGGTTCCATCCCAGAGCGATATGCAAATTTCGCCGCTGCCGTATGGTGTTCTGCCAAAATTTTTCCTCCCGCGGAAAGAATGTTGGCAATCGCGAAGAAACCCAGCCGGAGAGAAAACTGCGCAACGGATTCGAAGGGGCCTTTCTCCAAATAGAAGGGGAATCTTCGAATCTGGAGCGGGGCGGGTCGGGGCGGGGGGGGGTTCTCGACCTCGTGTGGGCGATCCGGTCCTG